>JARPMJ010003264.1:0-96765 GCA_033366665.1 Phoxinus dragarum | reverse complement strand
AATAATGTGGTTATTTTTGGTCAAACCTACTGTACACCACTCAGGGGACACAGCTCCACACACTGATGTACATTACTGCCATTAATTATGCATAATTTGCATAAAATCATACTGTCCACCAACTGCTCACAGGGGCACCGTCAAATAAGTTACAGGTGGGATGCTGTTTTTGACTTAGAAATTTTCAGCGGGTGGATCCTCAGGAACCTTGGCTTGGAGAAAGTGGATCCTCAGGAACCTTGGGTCTGATTATCTGAAAATGTTAATTTATAGGTGAAACCTACTGTACACCACTCAGGGGACACAGCTCCACACACTGATGTACATTACAGCCATTAATTATGCATAATTTGCATAAAATCATACTGTCCACCAACTGCTCACAGGGGCACCGTCAAATAAGTTGCAGGTGGGATGCTGTTTTTGACTTAGAAATTTTCAGCGGGTGGATCCTCAGGAACCTTGGCTTGGAGAAAGTGGATCCTCAGGAACCTTGGGTCTGATTATCTGAAAATGTTAATTTATAGGTCAAACCTACTGTACACCACTCAGGGGACACAGCTCCACACACTGATGTACATTACAGCCATTAATTATGCATAATTTGCATAAAATCATAATGTCCACCAACTGCTCACAGGGGCACCGTCAAATAAGTTGCAGGTGGGATGCTGTTTTTGACTTAGAAATTTTCAGCGGGTGGATCCTCAGGAACCTTGGCTTGGAGAAAGTGGATCCTCAGGAACCTTGGGTCTGATTATCTGAAAATGTTAATTTATAGGTGAAACCTACTGTACACCACTCAGGGGACACAGCTCCACACACTGATGTACATTACAGCCATTAATTATGCATAATTTGCATAAAATCATAATGTCCACCAACTGCTCACAGGGGCACCGTCAAATAAGTTACAGGTGGGATGCTGTTTTTGACCGGGCATTACTCAGGAACCAAGCCGACTTTGGGCTCCATACTCTGGGGTCATGGGGGGGCCCATGGGTGCCTACCCAACCCCGGAGTATGGACCTCCAAGTCGGCTTGGTTTTCGAGATACACCCGGTCAAAGTCCCATCTTTGACCGGGCATTACTCAGGAACCAAGCCGGCTTTGGGCTTCATACTCTGGGGTCATGGGGGGGCCCATGGGTGCCTACTCAACCCCGGAGTATGGACCTCCAAGTCGGCTTGGTTTCCGAGATACACCCGGTCAAAGCTGGACAGGAAGTGGCCGTATCTCGGAAACGGAAAGGCCCAGGAGCTGGAGACGGTGGGGTCTGAAGGGGCCCTAAGGGCCCTCCTCCTGTCCAGAGTTTGAAGCTCAAACTTGGCTTAACTCCCAAGATACACCCGGTTATACATAGGGGACTTTTGGACAAAACGGTCGATATCTCGGAAAGTACGAGTCCCAGAGGGTCGTCCTTCGGGGTGATGAGGGTCCCCCAGGGGCCCTCTCAGACCCCAGAGTCCTGAGCCTCTGGGGCCCTTCCTTCTGAATTACACACTTTCCTGTTGGCCCCCGTATCTCGGCCTGTGGGGGCGCTAGAAGCACGGGCCAGGGCCCGTTGGAGAGGGCCCCTCAGGACCTTACTTTGACCCGAGTTTAGTGTCGCTAGGTGGCCGGGCCCCCGAGTTATAGCCATTCAAAGTTTGGAGCCCACCTGTAACTTATTTGACGGAGCCCCTGTAGGCTCCGGTGGACATTGCATTAAAAGGTCATATTTCATAAATAAAGTGCATATTTGTGGTCAAACCTACTGTACACCACTCAGGGGACACAGCTCCACACACTGATGAACATTACAGCCATTAATTATGCATCATTTGCATAAAATCATACTGTCCACCAACTGCTCACAGGGGCACCGTCAAATAAGTTACAGGTGGGATGCTGTTTTTGACTTAGAAATTTTCAGCGGGTGAATCCCTGTAAAGAATTGGGGATTTCATCACATGTGGTGAAGTCCAGTGAGTAGCTTATTAAGTTACAGGTTGGATGCTGGTTTTTGGATGCTGGACACCACGAGTATGGAGCCCAAATTCGGCTTGATCCCTTAGATATGTGTCAGTGGGGACCCTAGGCTACCAGGATGCGAAGTTTGGGGCCCCTCGGACCCCCGGGGGCCGAACAGTAGCCGAGGACACGTGCAACTTATTGCATGCGTTTTCATAGGTGGTTCGTTGGATGGTGTAACAAAAGGTCTGGAGACCAGGGGCCAAAAGATTGCAGGGGCCCCACATTTGACACAGTGGTAGTCCAGGGGCCCCCCATTCAGGATCTTGAGTTTCAGGGGCCTAGGGGGGGGGCAAAAAATTTCCCTGCACCCTAGGGACTCGTCCTCATAGTATATGCCAATGGGGCCCCTAGGGTACCAGGATGCAAAGTTTGGGGCCCCTCGGACCCCTGGGGGCCGAACAGTAGCCGAGGACACGTGCAACTTATTGCATGCGTTTTTATAGGTGGTTCGTGGACAGTGGACCAAAAGGTCCGATTGGCCCCAAATCGACGTCCACGTCTCATCAGGGGCCCCTGGGGCCGTGTCTGGAGCCTCGTTTCCCCTCGGCCCGTTTTCGTGCTTAATTGGCCCAATTGTCTACGAACAGCCTATGTCAAATAGGTTGCAGGACGGACATCTGGAAAGCAGGGGTCAAAAGGTCGCAGGGGCTCCAAATTTGGCACGGTGGTAGTCCAGGGGCCCCCGAGTCAGGATCCAGAATTTCAGGGTCCTAGCTCGACCCCAAGTCTTTTTCCTAACCCTACCCTATCTTTTCATTGTGACCTTTGGAAAGGGTCTTTCTGTCTATAAGTGAGAGAGGCCTTGTGAGAGATTTTTACAGAGCAGGCCAAAAAAATTTCCCTGCGCTCTAGGGACTCGTCCTCATAGTATATGGCAATGGGGCCCCTAGGCTACCAGGATGCAAAGTTTGGGGCCCCTCGGACCCCCGGGGGCCGAACAGTAGCCGAGGACACGTGCAACTTATTGCATGCGTTATCATAGGTGGTTCGTTGGATGGTGTAACAAAAGGTCTGGAGACCAGGGGCCAAAAGATCGCAGGGGCCCCAAATTTGATACAGTGGTAGTCCAGGGGCCCCCCATTCAGGATCTTGAGTTTCAGGGGCCTAGGGGGGGGCCAAAAATTTCCCTGCACCCTAGGGACTCGTCCTCCTAGTATGTGGTAGTGGGGACCCTAGGCTACCAGGATGCGAAGTTTGGGGCCCCTCGGACCCCCGGGGGCCGAACAGTAGCCGAGGACACGTGCAACTTATTGCATGCGTTTTCATAAGTGGTTCGTGGACAGTGGACCAAAAGGTCCGATTGGCCCCAAATCGACGTCCACGTCTCATCAGGGGCCCCTGGGGCCGTGTCTGGAGCCTCGTGTCCCCTCGGCCCGTTTTCGTGCTTAATTGGCCCAATTGTCTACGAACAGCCTATGTCAAATAGGTTGCAGGACGGACATCTGGAAAGCAGGGGTCAAAAGGTCGCAGGGGCTCCAAATTTGGCACGGTGGTAGTCCAGGGGCCCCCGAGTCATTATCCAGAATTTCAGGGTCCTAGCTCGACCCCAAGTCTTTTTCCTAACCCTACCCTATCTTTTCATTGTGACCTTTGGAAAGGGTCTTTCTGTCTATAAGTGAGAGAGGCCTTGTGAGAGATTTTTACAGAGCAGGCCAAAAAAATTTCCCTGCGCTCTAGGGACTCGTCCTCATAGTATATGGCAATGGGGCCCCTAGGCTACCATGATGCGAAGTTTGGGGCCCCTCGGACCCCCGGGGGCCGAACACTAGCCGAGGACACGTGCAACTTATTGCATGCGTTATCATAGGTGGTTCGTTGGATGGTGTAACAAAAGGTCTGGAGACCAGGGGCCAAAAGATCGCAGGGGCCCCAAATTTGACACAGTGGTAGTCCAGGGGCCCCCCATTCAGGATCTTTAGTTTCAGGGGCCTAGGGGGGGGCAAAAAATTTCCCTGCACCCTAGGGACTCGTCCTCCTAGTATGTGGTAGTGGGGGACCATAGGCTACCAGGATGCGAAGTTTGGGGCCCCTCGGACCACCGGGGGCCGAACAGTAGCCGAGGACACGTGCAACTTATTGCATGCGTTTTCATAAGTGGTTCGTGGACAGTGGACCAAAAGGTCCGATTGGCCCCAAATCGACGCCCACGTCTCGTCAGGGGCCCCTGGGGCCGTGTCTGGAGCCTCGTGTCCCCTCGACCCGTTTTCGTGCTTAATTGGCCCAATTGTCTACGAACAGCCTATGTCAAATAGGTTGCAGGGCGGACGTCTGGAAAGCAGGGGTCAAAAGGTCGCAGGGGCTCCAAATTTGGCACGGTGGTAGTCCAGGGGCCCCCCGTTCAGGTTCTTGAGTTTCAGGGGCCTAGGTGGGGGCAAAAAATTTCCCTGCGCCCTAGGGACTCGTCCTCATAGTATGTGGCAATGGGGCCCCTAGGCTACCAGAATGCGAAGTTTGAGGCCCCTCGGACCCCCGGGGGCCGAACAGTAGCCGAGGACACGTGCAACTTATTGCATGCATTTTCATAGGTGGTTCGTGGACATTTGACACTTAGGTGGATGTTTAGGCTGTTCGCGGGACGTGAGGAAGACTACGGTGAAGAGTAGTCACTCAGGTGGCACTTTAGGCACTCTGTTGACGAATTGGTGAAAATAGGCTCCTAGGTGGACATTTAGGCTGTTAGGGGATGTTTAGGCTGTCCGTGGACATTTCAGGCTGTCAGGGGGACGTTTAGGCTCGCTGTGGACATTTAGGCTGTTAGGGGGATGTTAAGGCTGTCCGTGGACAGGGGGCGTGTCCGAGATCGATCCCCGCCCCCTGGCTTCATTTAGGCTGTTAGGGGGACGTTTAGGCTCCCCGTGGACATTTTAGGCTGTTAGGGGGACGTTTAGGCTGTCCGTGGACACTTTAGGCTGTTAGGGGGACGTTTAGGCTGTCCGTGGACACTTTAGGCTGTTAGGGGGACATTTAGGCTCCTCGTGGACATTTTAGGCTGTTAGGGGGATGTTTAGGCTGTCCGTGGACAGGGGGCGTGTCCGGGATCGATCCCCGCCCCCCTGGCTTCATTTAGGCTGTAAGGGGGATGTTTAGGCTGTCCGTGGACATTTTAGGCTGTCAGGGGGACGTTTAGGCTCCCCGTGGACAAGAGGAAGACTATGGTAGGTATTAAGCAGTCAGGGGACACCTAACGCACTTCGTGGACGAAAGGATGAAGAATAAGCTGTTAGGGGGATGGTAACGCACTCCGTGGACGAAAGGATGAAGAATAGGCTGTTAGGGGGATGGTACGTGCAGTTCTTGGACACTGGGGCCCCGTGGACTCCGTAGGCCGTCCGTGGACACCCCCGATGGAGCGTGGTCGCCCCCTAGAGGTGTCCATACAGGGCCCTATGGGCAATGCAGTGCATTGCTACGCCTTACCCCTCGAAAACGCAAAGTGTCCATTTCACCATTGACTTAAGCGGCAAATGGGCGTCCATTTGGTGCAGCGATCCCTCCGAGTGCTTAAGTGTCCAATGGCAGCTTAAATGAATGGGCAAATGTCCACGAACTGCACCGTTTCCCTTACTATTATAACGGCGGATCGCTATTATAACGGTGGATTGCTATTATAACGGCGGATTGCTATTATAACGGCGGATCGCTATTATAACGGCGGATCGCTATTATAACGGCGGATCGCTATTATAACGGCGGATCGCTATTATAACGGTGGATCGCTATTATAACGGCGGATCGCTATTATAACGGCGGATCGCTATTATAACGGCGGATCGCTATTATAACGGCGGATCGCTATTATAACGGCGGATCGCTAATATAACGGCGGATCGCTATTATAACGGCGGATCGCTATTATAACGGCGGATCGCTATTATAACGGTGGATTGCTATTATAACGGCGGATCGCTATTATAACGGCGGATCGCTATTATAACGGCGGATAGCTATTATAACGGCGGATTGCTATTATAACGGCGGATCGCTATTATAACGGCGGATCGCTATTATAACGGTGGATTGCTATTATAACGGCGGATCGCTATTATAACGGCGGATTGCTATTATAACGGCGGATTGCTATTATAACGGTGGATTGCTATTATAACGGCGGATCGCTATTATAACGGCGGATTGCTATTATAACGGCGGATCGCTAATATAACGGCGGATCGCTATTATAACGGCGGATCGCTATTATAACGGCGGATCGCTATTATAACGGCGGATTGCTATTATAACGGTGGATCGCTATTATAACGGCGGATCGCTATTATAACGGCGGATTGCTATTATAACGGCGGATCGCTATTATAACGGCGGATCGCTATTATAACGGCGGATTGCTATTATAACGGCGGATCGCTATTATAACGGCGGATTGCTATTATAACGGCGGATCGCTATTATAACGGCGGATCGCTATTATAACGGCGGATTGCTATTATAACGGCGGATCGCTATTATAACGGCGGATTGCTATTATAACGGTGGATTGCTATTATAACGGCGGATCGCTATTATAACGGCGGATAGCTATTATAACGGCGGATCGCTATTATAACGGCGGATCGCTATTATAACGGCGGATCGCTATTATAACGGCGGATTGCTATTATAACGGTGGATTGCTATTATAACGGCGGATCGCTATTATAACGGCGGATTGCTATTATAACGGCGGATCGCTATTATAACGGCGGATCGCTATTATAACGGCGGATTGCTATTATAACGGCGGATTGCTATTATAACGGCGGATTGCTATTATAATGGCGGATCGCTATTATAACGGCGGATTGCTATTATAACGGCGGATTGCTAATATAACGGCGGATCGCTATTATAACGGTGGATTGCTATTATAACGGCGGATCGCTATTATAACGGCGGATCGCTATTATAACGGCGGATCGCTATTATAACGGCGGATCGCTATTATAACGGCGGATTGCTATTATAACGGCGGATCGCTATTATAACGGCGGATTGCTATTATAACGGCGGATCGCTATTATAACGGCGGATCGCTATTATAACGGCGGATTGCTATTATAACGGCGGATCGCTATTATAACGGTGGATTGCTATTATAACGGCGGATTACTATTATAACGGCGGATTGCTATTATAACGGCGGATCGCTATTATAACGGAGGATTGCTATTATAACGGCGGATCGCTATTATAACGGCGGATTGCTATTATAACGGCGGATCGCTATTATAACGGTGGATTGCTATTATAACGGCGGATCGCTATTATAACGGCGGATTGCTATTATAACGGCGGATCGTTATTATAACGGCGGATTGCTATTATAACGGCGGATTGCTATTATAACGGCGGATTGCTATTATAACGGCGGATTGCTATTATAACGGCGGATCGCTATTATAACGGAGGATTGCTATTATAACGGCGGATCGCTATTATAACGGCGGATTGCTATTATAACGGCGGATCGTTATTATAACGGCGGATCGCTATTATAACGGCGGATTGCTATTATAACGGCGGATCGCTATTATAACGGCGGATCGTTATTATAACGGCGGATTGCTATGTAATGTATATGCCTTATGCTTCGAAATAACTCAAATGATCCATAGGGAATTTTAATAACTAATATATATATATATATATATATATATATTTTGCATATTACAGTTACATTAAATTATCAAAATTGAAAATGTATAGATTATATGAATATATGAATAATCGATCACAACGTCTTATAATTCCTCATTCATATATCAATAATCTTATTTAATTTCGATTATGAGACAACCTTTAAGGGAAATTCATGTAATGATCAAGTAGGTGTCTGTCCCGCAAAAACCATCAAAGATCAATCTATCAATCTCTCGATAAAGTTATCCCTTATAAACTCCAAGAAATATTAACTTTCTGGTCGTGAACATTAATTTTCCTGTGTTTATAAAATTAAAACTACTTAATGTAGTAACTAAGAAGAGCTGGTAGCTCGGATCTACCTCATTGACTTTGTATTTTTACAATCGTTAAACAGTCACCAGTCATTTATAATATATGGTTTTAATAAATGCACAACTACAGAATATATGGACTACACATATTGATTATACACCGATTATATCTATGTACATAATTTACAGTAAACAATACAAGACAAAACGGGTAACATGATGAGAGAGGGAGAGTTGGTGAGAGAGAGATAGGGGCGCGCCGTGCACGCGCTGAGATTGTAGAGAGAGGGAGAAAGAGAAAGTAAATCACGAATGATCGTAGGAATAGCAAAATCACAGACCTTTGAGAGAGCCATCAATCGAAACACCTTAAAACATTAAAACTCGTTAGAGTTTGATACTTGCAAAAGGTTCGTTTGTGTGCACGAGCTGTGTCCAGCCTGCGCGTGTTCTCGGAGCAGAGTGCGCGCGCTCGTGCTGAGGCGCGCGTGCTTGTTGCCAGAGCAAGCTGTTCGTGGGAGTTTTGAAGAAGGCCTCTTTGGAAGGGAAGTTGCTGAAGGAATTCAGGCTTCGTTCGTTTGACTCGTAGGTGGAAACGAACAAAGTGGAATTTGAAAATTAAACAAAAGAACTTAAAGGAAAATAAAAACAGACGGACTCCGGAGGAGTCGATATCGCAGACTGTTCACATGACTAGGTCGTGTAGCAAGAGCAGGAAGGGATTCTGAGGAGGGGGCGTTTGGCTTTTAAAGGATGTATGGGTCACGCCTTCGTTCGGCGTGATTAGCCAGTAGCCTCCAGCATTTCGAAAGCGGGAACTTTCTTTGTCCTGTCAAGAAGAGCGCAGCTGTGTAGATTTATGACAGAGCTTTGGGTTTAGTCATTTCTACGACTGAAAAGGATTCATATAGTAATAATCATATCATTGCAGTCTATTATCGAGATTCAACTCCGTTAGGTCTCAAGATTTAAAATGATATGAAACACATCGGTTTACGGTTAGGAATACAACGTTTGATTATTATGCATTAGTATAGACATTTAAAGTTCGATTAATGTTACACTTGGACATATATATGCTTTCCTATGGTTTATACACACATCTTAACACAAAAAGGGATATATTTATTACATTTAAGAGTGACTATTTAGCATTCCTTTTTCTCTGTGCAAGACACGTGGGTGTCTTGGTGTGTGTGTGGTAGGCAGATGTTGGTGTGAGGAATGTTGGGGTGTCACGTTGTAACAGCTCTAGCCCTGTTACTATAGAGGTTATGTTTTGTCACCCATTAGGGGGCGCTAACCATCTTCATAGTTGAGTATTTAGCCAGGTACTATACCTGAAGAAGAGGCAAGCAGTTGGGTAGGAAGCAATGGCTTCCTTGTGCTAATCCACATGTATTTCTGAGGTCCTATGATTGAGGAATTCGTTTCCTTTTGGTCAAACAGTAAGTAGAGTTGTTTTTTTGTTTACATGCACTGTATGATGTTGATGCTTGGTAGCCCATGTGAATAATGCGGGGTTAAGTATGTATTCAGCATTAAGCTATTCATGCCTGCTAATTGTGAGTGTATCTTTTATTTAGATGGACCTTTTATGCCTGTGCTTTCTTTCATGTGAGGAAGGTAATTCAAAAGTTGGACTGCTATGAAAGGACTGTTGTTCTGATTGTTGCTGGACTTCAGAATATCAGGAATTATTTATATGGGTACTAAGAAATGGTGAAATCCACAAGGTGAAGACAAGAAAACGCTTCCATATGAGCATCGAGTTGGACTTGTTTATATACAACATTGGCTTCATGCTAATTGGACATCTAATGGACATCTCCCAATCCCTGAACATTGTCTGATACCTTTCATCATTTCATTTCAGGTTGTGGGTGTAATGTAATATATGGTGGGGGTCATGCTGTTGAATATAATATGAGTGCAGTTCACTGAGAAGTTTTGAGTCTGTTAATTTAATTTGAGAACCCAAAGAGAGCAACATTCATCTTTTCTTGACACCTAAAATAGAATTAAGCCTTTACGTCCTAACTCTGATATATAACTTAAGACTAGATTGAGGAAGAGGTTATAACGTTACGAGTCTCTTTGTGTGTGTTGTAATGGAGAAAGAGACAAAGCTTGTCTTCAGGCAAATTAATGAAGTGTAATTTGACCAGATGGCAGTCAATGTTGCTACAGCTATTATAACGGCGGATCGCTATTATAACGGCGGATCGCTATTATAACGGCGGATCGCTATTATAACGGCGGATCGCTATTATAACGGCGGATCGCTATTATAACGGCGGATTGCTATTATAACGGCGGATCGCTATTATAACGGCGGATTGCTATTATAACGGCGGATCGCTATTATAACGGCGGATTGCTATTATAACGGCGGATCGCTATTATAACGGCGGGTTTGCCGGCGCACGCCAGGAGCGGTTCACAGCCGAGGAGACCGACGTTCTCGTCAGGGCGTAAAACACAGAGAAGTGACATTGGGGATGATGGAGAAACACACACACATTAGCTTCGGTTAAACAGGCGTATAATAATTTGGGTAAATGTGTAATCTAGATTCACATCTTCACGGACACAACAATGATTTCCCTCGTGTGTTAATATTTTTCCTTGTAATAATGTATGATTTGCAAAAAAGAAAACTGCTGTGTCTGTTTAGATGAGAGAATCAAAGTGTGTGTGTTGTTCACACGCTACATAATGGCCAAGCACGCGCCCTTAAAATAGCATCTGACTAACGCGCGGCGCCGCTGTCTTTAGACTGGGTTTCTCCTGGTCAGTGGAGAAGTTGTTTTCTGGAACTGCAGAATATCACCAGGGAACTTTTGCGCCGGAACACACTCCTCTTTACACTGAACCGCCACCGCGAGTGCAAGTTAATTCCCTAATTTACCGACGTGCGTCTGTGGAGGGAAGAGTCCGCTGTGCGCGGGTGCAGAACAGGAATGATACATGCGGCGCTGTACAAAGTCTATTGCGCTGGGTGCAAGATACGGCCCCTGAGAGTACGTTGATTATGGTTGAACTTATTGCACATTTTACAGTGCTTGTATTGTTGTCTTTCAATGCATATGATAATTCATACCCATAAAGTAGAACTGAAATGACATTTATTACAAGATTATTAGTAAAAACATTTCAAAATGCACCTGCACACTCATGAATTTTGTCATTGAGGAATTCCTTAAAAATACTGTGCAAAAACCTCGTCTCGTCTCATGAACTGTCTCGTCACACCAATAGCTGTAAAAGGTTCACAAAATACTTCTATTAAAAGTTGTAAACAGAGCTTAAAATTAACACTCGCCAAGCGTCAAATGCAAGTTAAAATCGAGTATATGAAATTGTAAATTATCATTTGGCTGGTACATTTTCTTTAATTCTAGCAATGCAATGATGTAAGAACATGAACATGGACAGCTGACGGGCCAGTGCTGCGTCGGCACACACGTTTATGTCTTGCCAATGGAAATATTCAAGCGCAAAATGATGTGAAAGGAACTCAATGTGCGTTAAATCCGTGTCTCTGACTGTGCTAACAGTGAATCGAGCACTTTCACATCTGCGTGCGCTTCAACAGATCTATTCAAACTGCAGATCTGATCACTGATCACAGATGGCGCGGGATCATAGGTAACTAAGATGATTTTTTTAACAAATATCCATCAGAGCTGATATTCTCATAACACCACACAGCACCGTCTTCGGCTGACAGCTGACCGTCTTAGTCTACACTGTTGCTTAGTTATGATCACACGTGTGATCTCGACAATCGACTACTTTGGACTTCGACCGAAACCAGGAAGTAAATACATGTCTGTGCGCTTGTTGAATTAACATAATTTTTATGAGTATCTTTCACATCTACTGCAGTCAGATTCACCGTGTTCACTCTGAAGGAATCACTCACATGGCTGGGCACTTGTATGACACATCAAGGATGATAAGAGAAATAAAAGCAGGTTTATAACTTTTAAAAAGAGGATAACGGTGTAGGCAACACCGATTTTATTCGTTGTTCTCTGTATTGACAGCACTCCAAATTTACTCAAAATTGAGCTCAATGTTAAAATTGACCGGAGTTCTCCTTTAAAACTGCAAAAAGGTAGCCTGGGAAAACCCAGAGCACTCTCAGTTGTAACTGAGTTAGGGTCTGGCAAAGCTCCATTGACAATTCATTTCCACAGGGGCGTCACCAACGGACGTCGGATAGATCTAAAACCAATCAGAGCGATGAATGACATGACGTATGCAGAGCGACGGAGAAACATCTCGAGACTCTCAGCAATTCTCTGTTTGTGTTAACGAAAATGACCATTTTAAATCGCTTCAAACAGACGCGATAGCTGATTCGAACGAGTGATGTTGTGATGTTCCACGGCGGCATCCATCTCTGTAATGTACAAAATCTGCGTCACCGTCTCTGCTCTGTCGTCATCGTGTAAAGCCTGCCCCAACGTTTCTGATTGGTGCCGCGATTTCGACGGACTGGAAATGGGTTTCAATGGGCTCTTTGCCAGACCCACTTGCAGAGCAAATCTAAATTTGCCGGAAGTGGTCTGGGTTTTCCCAGGCTAGCAAAAAGGAGAAATTTCAGCCTGATCTCATCAGAAAGATTAACTATTTTATGAAATGCAGATTTAGTATGAATTTATATGATGTAATTTGCATGGAAACGTATTTTTTTTTTTTAAAAGTAGTAGTGGCATAAGCATATAATTCAAAACATATAATTGATATCGCACAACTTCATATGTATTTGCCACCAATTCACCAAAGCACAAATTGACAGGAGAACATGATTGGTGTACAGTAACCGCTGAACCCTAACAACACACACACTCAAACATCAGCTAGTTATGAAACTAACAGCAGAGGCTAACGGGCGAAACCTTGAGCCTTCAGCGCCAGACTGTAGTTTCAAAACTCCGGCTCTGCTTTCCTCTCACTTGGAAAGTTTCATTAATGAATAAAACGCAGAGACACGATGAGAACAGAAATATCACAAAAACGTGTGTGTGTTTGAAGAAGAAAACAATAAAGAGACGAGATGTACCAAGACACAGCCGTTTGAGGATATGTAACTCACTGAGACACATACTGTTACCTGGTTACAGCCAGAGTGTGTGTGTGTGTGTGTGTGTGTGTGTGTGTGTGTGTGTGTGTGTGTGTGTGTGTGTGAGTGTGTGTGTGTGTGTGAGTGTGTGTGTGTGTGTGAGTGTGTGTGTGTGTGTGTGAGTGAGAGTGTGTGTGTGTGTGTGTGTGTGTAGACTGAACGAATCACTCTGTACTGACTCTCCTCTGTTCACTCAGGTCATGAAGAACATCTTCCACCAGTGTGTGTGTGTGTGTGTGTGTAGACTGAACGAATCACTCTGTACTGACTCTCCTCTGTTCACTCAGATCATGAAGAACATCTTCCACCAGTGTGTGTGTGTGTGTGTGTGTGTGTGTGTGTGTGTGTGTGTGTGTGTGAGTGTGTGTGTGTGTAGACTGAACGAATCACTCTGTACTGACTCTCCTCTGTTCACTCAGATCATGAAGAACATCTTCCACCAGTGTGTGTGTGTGTGTGTGTGTGTGTGTGTGTGTGTGTGTGAGTGTGTGTGTGTGTAGACTGAACGAATCACTCTGTACTGACTCTCCTCTGTTCACTCAGATCATGAAGAACATCTTCCACCAGTGTGTGTGTGTGTGTGTGTGTAGACTGAACGAATCACTCTGTACTGACTCTCCTCTGTTCACTCAGATCATGAAGAACATCTTCCACCAGTGTGTGTGTGTGTGTGTGTGTAGACTGAACGAATCACTCTGTACTGACTCTCCTCTGTTCACTCAGATCATGAAGAACATCTTCCACCAGTGTGTGTGTGTGTGTGTGTGTGTGTAGACTGAACGAATCACTCTGTACTGACTCTCCTCTGTTCACTCAGATCATGAAGAACATCTTCCACCAGTGTGTGTGTGTGTGTGTGTGTGTGTAGACTGAACGAATCACTCTGTACTGACTCTCCTCTGTTCACTCAGATCATGAAGAACATCTTCCACCAGTGTGTGTGTGTGTGTGTGTGTGTGTGTAGACTGAACGAATCACTCTGTACTGACTCTCCTCTGTTCACTCAGATCATGAAGAACATCTTCCACCAGTGTGTGTGTGTGTGTGTGTGTGTGTGAGTGTGTGTGTGTGTAGACTGAACGAATCACTCTGTACTGACTCTCCTCTGTTCACTCAGATCATGAAGAACATCTTCCACCAGTGTGTGTGTGTGTGTGTGTGTAGACTGAACGAATCACTCTGTACTGACTCTCCTCTGTTCACTCAGATCATGAAGAACATCTTCCACCAGTCGTTTAATGCGTACAAGACGGACATCGAGCCCCGTCTGAGTGAGCTCACGCTGCACCACATGCAGTGCAGCCGCAAGCTGTTCGAGATCCTGCTGTCGTACCGCCGCGTCAGTGCCGCCTACATCCAGGGAGACAACGTGGCCGTGACCGTGGAGGGAGAAGCTGCCAGAGTGCTGAACTTCGACACCGGTGAGAATAGCAGCGTTTGAACATCGTTACTCGTTTAAACTTGTGTTTATGCATAGTCATATTTATAACTCACATTATTTACAAATTATATCTCATTTAAATGACAAAAACAGAAAATAGAACCTACATTTTGTAATAAATGTAAAAAAATTATTTAAAAATAAATACAAATAACAAGCTTTTTAAAATAATTAAAAAAAAAAGTTTTTAAAGGGTTGTTTATTCAAATGAATTTTTATAATGGAGGCAAGTCCATACACGTTAAAGCTGCTGTCCGTAACTTGTTTTGTGTTCAAAATTTACAAAGATTATAAAATGAGCGAGCACATCATGAATCCACTTCCCAAACCGTGTTTTTGTGTTATCCTGATCACTACAGTACACCCATAATAAGTGTTTATATTGGGACTATTTTAGACTGGTTGTACACTCATTATTGCGGTGCATTGTGGGATTGAATGAGTTAGCCAGGAGGGATGCTGGGAAACGGAGTCCAGAGCAATTGTGACATTGTGAATTTGTATGTTCCTGCACTTTCTAACGTTATGATGTAATATTTGCCCCTTAAAATTTGTCAAATTGAAACTATGATATTTATTTAGTTAATAATAATAATAATGCATTTAGCAAAGTTTCATTTACAATTGGGCTGTAACAACGTGTCAATGTAGCCTAATTGATTTCGCAGAGTTTATGTTCATCCCTAATCCCGTCATGTTTCACACACACCTCTAGAGCAGATGCTAATGGCTAGTATGGCAACGCCGCTTAATACAGTTGCATTCATTTATTTAATTATATATAATTTTTTGGCAGAAAGCACAGGAATATTGACTATAATGTGATGCAATGCACTTTTATTTGCAATCCAACATCATTATTAGATTTTGCACTTATCTTCAACCCCATATCATTTTTGATGCAACAGTTGACACAAACCAGATAAAATTTTTTTGACAGAAAAAATTACATGGGTTATTAATATATATATATATATATATATATATATATATATATATATATCAGTGACAATATGTGATTTATTACAAGGCACACCAAAACTGAGTGATACTGTTACAGGGTTGAAACTATTTTGAGTAGAGTTAGTTATAAGCATGTATTGAAAAAAAAAGAAAAAAAGTTAAAAAAAAATAATATATATATTTTAATTGTAACATTCCCTTTCAGATTATATCTGCTTGTATATTTGACACTCTCTGTCTGTAATCTATTATATGAATGTGTCTTTGCTGCTGATCTGTAAGGTTGCGGTGTGAACCTGGGCATGCGAGGCCTGGAGTCGCTGGGGATGTTCATCTACAGAACCGCCACGGCTCTGGACCAGAACGACGTGTTCGAGGCACTCTCGGCCAAGATCCAGCACTCCCGACACGTGGCAGAGAGCTTCAGGGACAGCGGACTGGCCTCGGCCGTGTTTGAGTGACCCTGCGTGTGTGTTCAGGGGAGTTATAGTCTAGATGGGATGTACCCAAAAAGTGAAAGTGAGGAGCATTTATGGGTACAAGTCGGGAACCGGCCTACTTTACATATTTCAAGGGTGCTGAATCCAAAAAAACTGGTACCCAAGCGAAATTTTGAGTTTTTGACCTTCTAATTTGCATATCAAAATGGCCGCCAAATTGCCTATCTTGCTCAGTCGTTGGACCATTTTCCCCTAGTTTTTTTGTAAGTAGGCAATCAAGATGAGGAACTTAAGTTTCTAGATCGATAGTCAAGGGTCAGAGCAAAGATATAATGGATATAATAAATTTTTTATGTATATATATATGCAAAATACCAACTTTTAAGTTGAAATTAAGCATTTTTTGTGTCATTTTTTAAGGCCGACATAAATATTCAATCAATATCACTCTTAAGCCCTATTCGCACGGGATTAGTACTATCTGAGGATCACGTGTGATTTAGAAATGACCCCCACACATCTGAATTTCGTGTGGCACATTCACACGGGATAACCGAAGCCTGTGATTTTACTTAAATTTACTGACTTATCTCCCTGATATGACGTCAATAGGCTTTACTAGGAAATGTCTTGCCGTTATTATAGGTCTAGCTGTATGATATATCATAAACAGAAGAATGTTCCTTACCGCATGCTGCTATACATGTCATTCATCTCCATCTAATCATTCTTTTTGTTTTTGCTCTTCTGATAATTTTCAGCTTTCTCTTTCTGCAAATTGAATAGTAGTTATAGCGATATGACCCAGCACCCAAAACACTATCAAATCACTTCAACGCAGCCTCCATTCTTCGCGAAAGATGGAAAAAAAGGCACGCATGAAACAAAAACATTGAAAAAATTATATACAATCCCGCCAAATCACAGAGATCGCATCGCTTGTTGCCGGCATTGCTTCTGGTTTACCTGTCCTGGAGAAAAGTATATGCCTTGCTGCATCAACAGAGTCGGTTTTATGCACATCATATATTCTGCAGACAAAAGCCTCTGAAGATCTTTGAGTCTCCTCCGTGAGATCACCAATTCTGAGGTTGCTGAGCAATTGATGGTGCATTTTCCAGACTTTCCACGATGTACTTTTGGTGTATTTGTACTCAACAGTGTATGTAGACACTCAACAGTGTATGTAGACACTCAACAGTGTCTACCCCAAGCTATTCACGCAAATGCGTGGGCAAAGCTTCCCGAGGTATCATAATGGGTGCTGAACATTTTAAAAAGAGGCTACTCGCTGCAGTTCGCTCGACGTCCCCGCCGTTACACGGCGCGGGTCGAAACTACGGTAAAAAACGAAGTAGCTCATCTGCTTCGATCCGAAATGGCGAAACTATTGAGCAAAGGGGCCATAGAGCCTTTATCTCAAGCTCAGAGCGAAGGGGGTCTATAAAGCAGATATTTTCTGGTACCGAAAAAAGACAGGGTTCTCAGACCCATTCTAGATCTAAGACAGCTGAACAAAGTGCTTGTGAAACGCCAGTTCAGAATGCTCATAACCAGGAAAATCCTCACGCAGATTTGCCAAGAGGACTGGTTTATGTGAATAGATCTGAAGGACGTGTATTTCCAAATACAAATAGCGTCACGTCAGCATCATCAGTACTCCAGTTGGGTCTGCTTCGCATGCGCCCGCTGCAGTTATGGCTAAAAGCGCGAGTACCACCTCGGGCATGGGCCTCTGGTCTGTTTCGCCTCACGGTCAATCAGCTGCGTCTCAGCTCTGAAACCTTGGAGAGCAATCGACTGGTATCAGTCAGGTGTAAACCTGGGGACTTCCTTGAGTGTGAAGGTGGTGTCCACGGACGCCTCCACCTCGGGATGGGGAGTGGTGCTCGAGGGCAGACCGTTCTTTGGCCAGTGTTCAGAACGGGAGAAGCTTCTACACATTAACTGTCTAGGAAATGATGGCAGTCGACAACGTGCTGAGGTGCTTTTGTCCCCAGATAAAGGACTACCACGTCTTGGTCCGCTCAGACAACATGTCAGTGGTGGCCTATATAAATCGCCAGGGTGGCGTCAGGTCCCGAAACCTTTACAGGCTGACGGAACGCCTCCTGGTCTGGGCTCAGCACAATCTGCGCTCATTGAGAGCAGCACATGTGCCTGGTCACCTGAATTTGGGACCAGACAGACTGTCCAGAAACAATGTTCCAGCAGGAGAATGGTCTCTGCACCCGCAGACGGGCCTACTGCTGTGGGAGACATTCGGCAGAGCGCAGGTAGACCTGTTTGCGTCCCGCTCACTGTCCGAAGTTTTTCTCCAAGAGCAGGGATGCGCTGGCCCACGTCTGGCCCCGCTGCCAACTCTATGCTTTTCCCCCCATCTCACTCCTGCCTCAGGTATTAGAACGAATCAGGGAAAACGGATGTTCAGTGCTACTTGTGGCTCCGCTCTGGAAAAACCAGGCTTGGTTCCCAGTTGATGCAGCTGACAAGCACTGCCCCATGGCCAATACCGATGAGGAAAGACCTCCTCTCTCAGGCCAAGGGCTCGATCTGGCATCCTCACCCAGAGCTTTGGTCCCTACATGTGTGGGCCATCAACGGGTACCCGCTAACCTCCCGGAGGGAGTGTTAAACACGATCACGCAGCGCAGGCTAGAGCCCCATCTACTAGATGACTCTATTCCTCAAAAATGGTCTGTGTTTTCTGGCTGGTGCAGAACTCGAGGCTTTTCACCCCCAGACTGTGGGGTTACGGAAGTTCTCTCTTTCCTTCAAGAGCTACTGGATAAGGGCAGAACTCCATCCACGCTCAAGGTTTATGTGGCGGCCATAGCAGCGTTTACTAAACCAGCGACTGGCCAGTCACTAGGGAGGAACGATCTGGTCATCCGCTTCCTTAAGTGAGCCAAGAGGTTGAACCCTCCCAGACCCCCTTCAGTCCCCATGAGGGACCTTTCTACGGTTTTGGAAGCCATGAAAGGTGCCCCGTTCGAGCCAATCCATTTATCGGACATGAAACATTTGAAACACTCAAACCAAGACACGATTACGTGCCTAAATCCCTCAACACACCGTTCAGGGCTCAGGATATTTCCCTGTCTGCCCTGCCGGTTTACAACGAGGAAAAGGACGCGAGCTTCCTTTGCCCAGTCAGGGCATTAAGAGCTTATGTGTCTCGCTCGTCTGTTTTCAGACAGACTGAGCAGCTCTTCGTTTCGTTCAGCGGACGTTCTAAGGGAATAGCCGCATCGAAACAGAGCCTATCCAGGTGGATAGTTGATGCCATAGCACTGGCCTACATTTCTAAAGGCTTGCAGTGTCCTTTGGGTGTCAGAGCGCACTCCACTAGAGGCATGGCCTCGTCGTGGGCGTGGTCTAGCGGGATTACCTTGCAGGATATCTGTATGGCGGCAGGCTGGGCCTCCCCGTCTACATTTATAAGGTTTTATAACCTAGAGGTTCCCACCTTGCAGGCTAAACTACTTTCGGTCTATAAATCAGTACTATCTGCCCAGTTGCTTTGGCTCAGAATACTGATTCTCTCTAGAAGAGGGAACGAGTACTGCGTATCTTTGCCGTGCCTGCAACACGCTCTGGTTCGCTTCGGCGATGAAAAACCAGATTATATCAGCCCATCGAGCTGTATTTATAGGCCCAGGCCATGCCCGTTTCGGCGGGACGTGACGTAGTGGGCGCGAAGCCCCCCCTTTGGATCTGACGTCACGATGGGCCTCTCTCGATAGGCTGCTGCAGTTGCCGCAGGACAGCCAATAGGCACGCGAGCCGTCTTGCCTATGTCTGCATGCTGCCGCAACGCGTTTTACATTAATTCAAAATTAAGGATAATTTTTGGCTTCAATATCTTGTGGAACAGAGGTTTTCCCCTGTTGTACTGTTTACTGTTGTAAATACACTGTTGTACATCAACAGTGTATTTACACAACAGTAATGTGTTATAACATAACATTATTTAATATTTGAATCACAGCTTAGGCTATAGGCTAGTGTTTTGACATCGACAGCCCAAGTGCATCTTACCTCAAACTTGCGACTAGTTAACTTTCTAAAAGTTAATCGCTTCTCGGGTCGATATACCACTTTTTAATGCGTGATTGTGTAAAGGTGTTCACGAGATACCAACCTTTTGCGAACTTGCTTTCAACGTTGATCACTCATTCTCATGGAGACGCGGCGTGCACGGAGGGGGAGGGGTGTGTGTATGCGGCCTGCGCACGCGTGCATGTGAGTGACAGAGAGACTATTCACCTGGGTTTTTCCCGTCTTAGAATTTAGAGAAATTTGTTCTCTAAATTCTTAATTTGCATAAAAAATTTAATCTCAGACAACTTGCAATGGTGTTTTTCTTAGTTATTATGTAATATGGAATACATCACATATCATATATACACTGGGAACATTTAAGAGTGATATTGATTGAATATTTATGTCGGCCTTAAAAAAATTACACAAATAATGCTTAATTTCACCTTAAAAGTTGGTATTTTGCATATATATACATAAAAAAGGCAGTGAGCCTCCATTATATCTTTGCTCTGACCCTTGACTATCGATCTAGAAACTTAATTTCCTCATCTTGATTGCCTACTTACAAAAAAACTAGGGGAAAATGTTCCAACGACTGAGCAAGATAGGCAATTTGGCGGCCATTTTGATATGCAAATTAGAAGGTAAAAAACTCAAAATTTCGCTTGGGTACCAGTTTTTTTGGATTCAGCACCCTTGAAATATGTAAGGTAGGCCGGTTCCCAACTTGTACCCATAAATGCTCCTCACTTCTTATAGAAGGCCATTTTTCTGAAATCCGTCTAGTCTATTATCAACACAATGCTTACATATAATGATCAATGTTGTGATCGTTTGGGAATGATGAATATTCACTGCATATTGGAGTGACCAAAGTTGATGTTTTTGCATTTAATTTGTGATTTTTTTTTATTTTATGGTGCAAGATGGAAGCTTGTTATAAAAAAAAGGTAATTGCGACTTGTAAATTCTGACATTTCTGAGAAATAAAATAAACGTGCAATTAAACAAAACAAAAATCTATTCTCAAAACTGCGAGCTTATATCACAATTCTGTGAGATAAAAAGTCACAATTACCTTTTTTATATGTTTATTCCGTGGAATGTCTTGTGTTGCGTGTGCAACCGGGTCTCCTGAAACTGTGCTGTGTGTTGGTGTGGACACTATGGGGAACGTCCTCAGAGGGACCGGTGTCTGAGCCTGACTATCGTAAAGTTAATCTCCAGAAATCCATTATGCACAGCACTGCGCCTAAGTGAGCAACAGATAAGTGGGATGCCATTTCCCAGGCCATCTACCTCTACTGTCTCTACTGAGTTTGCCTTACTGAAGGCTGCTGACCGCACTCTCTACTTAACCAGGTGCAGTTTTGCTTAAACACAGCGCCTTAAAATTAAAACGATCCCTGTCCATACTGACGTTTCCACTGCGATTTAGAAAAGATCTCTGTCCACACTTCACAACAAAAATGCATGTCACATGACCATTCATGCGCGTACAAGTGTAAGCCGTAGCCGATTGTTCTTGCCTCTTGCTTGTAGGCAGCTGCAGTATTATAAAACACAGTTTAACTGCACAACGGCTGCTAAATAGGACAACAAAATAACCAAAGCTTGCAGTTCCGTCTCCATGTTATTGTTTGCACAGTCATTGGTTTGTTACAGAGCCGTTGAGAGAGAGGGATCTGGTCTGTTATTGTCGCGTCCCGATAGCGTAATGGTCATATAACAGGGGTTTGAGGAATCGGGGAAGGACACGCAATGATCCAGAAGACCTAATCAGGGAGCGAATGTGGACAGCCACACCTTCGTTTTCAAAAGTCTCCGTTTTGGTCCGTCTACACTGAACTGCAACCCTGGACCCAATAATGGGGTCTGCAGTGTTTCCAAAAGTCTCAGTTTTCAAGGGTCGAAAGCTCTGGAGTAGAGTGGACGCCAGGCGTAACCGTAGCAAAGGTTATGCTTTTTAAAACAAATGCACACTAGTGTAAACCGGGCCTGAGACTCCTCACCGCTGCAGAGTGGTGCCGAAGTGTCCAGAGGGCGAGATCGAAGTCTTTTTGATTCCTGACAGATTAAGACACTATGTGCCTCTCTGTGACCACCATCGCTGTCACCGAATGACCGATGGCTGTGGCGTCTGCTTGCTGGCCCGGAGAGCCAAGACTGTGGCCCGGAGCCGTTCAGGCCTCAGGTGACGATCTCTGGCCCTGCTCCAAGTCCCTAAGCAGGTTGGCTAGGTTTGCCTGCAACACCGCCACGACCCGCTGGCACATACGCCTTACCTACGACCCGCGAGGTGGTAAGACCGGAGCCCTTAATGAACTTTACGGGGCCTCGAACCCCCTTCCTCACGGGGCATCTTCATGTAACAGATGTAGGCCAGTGAGACGCGTAAACCTCACTCCCCTGATCTCAAGGGGCGCTTTAGCCTCCTTGTTAGAGTGATGTCCTTAGATGTTAGTTAGTGTCCTCTGATGCGGATGGACCCGGGTTTGAGTCCCACTTAGAGCGGACGGAGGGGCTACCGTGGTGCCGTGACCCGGATGGGAGTGAGGTTTAGTGGGGTGAGTGTAGCAGATGTAGGCCCAGTGAGAGCTATGTGTGTAAACCTCACTCCCCTGATCTCAAGAGGCGACTGACGCTAGAGTCTGGGGTCTTTAGCCTCCTTGTGAGAGCGCCCGCTTCACATGAGGATAGGGGCCCGGGTTCGAGTCCCGCTTAGAGCGGGTGGTTTCACATTCACATACCCCTGCTCACATAATGCCTCCACATGTGTATGATTTGAATCGGATGGTGAAGGAACGGATGGCTCACGGGGTGATCATATGGCCGTGAGCGACTTCTCACTTCTCACAAGCCCAAGTCAAATTCAACCTGAACGTGGCGTGAGGCATTACATCATGCAACTCCCCACATGCAGCGCAGACAGAGGACAGTATTTCCACTATCATGCGCCAGCAACATGCTATCTGCTAGTTTGGTAGTAAGAAAGTGCAGGTTTCCAAATGCAGCAGATCGGCTCACATGGCAAGAGGAGATTGGGAAATGGACACCCCGTCCCGGACTCCTCCGACCCTCATGAATAGAGCCGCGAGCCGTGGGTGCCGATGCTCGTTCCTCTTCCCTCGAGAAAAGGGACAGGCGCGAGTGGAAACTTTCCGCAGTGAGCGCTGTCAGCTCCCTCGAGAACTGAACGCACATGCTCCACTGCAAGGCAGATGAAGATAACAGAGCTTGTGCGGATCCTCTGGTGTCGTAAAGCCAGGAGACGGAGGAACACACTTCCTGAAAACCTGGTTCTCTATTGTCATGCGCTACAGATAAATGGCTCCTGTAGACAACAAAGCTGATGCTGTGCAACCTATGGTCCATTCTTAGTACGTGGATTACGAAATGACAGTGACAAGACAGATAATAAAAGAATAAAAATAGAATAAGGAAATAGGAAATAACTATATACAAAAAACAAACATTGTCACTCCGAGGCCGTTCCCCATAGCGTCAACACCAAGACGCAGCGTCAGAGGGAAACAAGCTCCCATTATCTAATAGGGGTGTAATGATACATCGATATAACGTCTAACGATACGCTGCATCGATTCCACACATACAATATCGATATAAGGCACCTTTATTTTGACACTCTCCACATTCTCACCTAATATCCTTCCACCAAAGAGCACATTTTCGTTTACTCCCCATCTGTCTGCCGGTGCGTCTTTATAACGTTAATCTCCTCGAAAATATACCAGACTGACTGAACCCTAGGTTTTGTCACAAAAGCCGGTATTGTCGACTGTCAAGGCATCGCGAGTTCATGTTTTACAGCAGAAACAGACAAGCAGTCGCACCCTTGTTGGTGAACACAACACGATAAGTCCGTTTTAGCGAATCAGTGCGCAGTATTCAGGTCAGGTGACAAGGCTGCTAGTCACGTCGAAAAGACGCGCTAGCTAAGAGGAGTCTCGTCAAAACCAGGGGGGCAGTGTTTCGTAAGACACTGAAGCATCCCCGGGCGCCGCCATTGGCTAGCGGACCCCCACCTGCTGTTAGCATTACATTGACTCCCATTCATTTTGGCGTCACTTTGACAGCGAATAACTTTACATCTGAGGCGTTTAAAGACACCGTTTGTCCATTGTTTATTTCTAAAGAAACACGAAAATGTATAAAAGGCTCCATTACCTAGTATCTTACGTTATGGCCCCGTAGAAGCCGTTTTTGTAAAAATAAGCTGACGATTGCGTCACAACGGCGCGACTCTGTCGCACAAGTCGAAAAATTACCGTATGGACCGGCAGAGAATCTCGCAAGCAATCGGGAGGACGTGGAGGCATAAAGTCAAGACAGAAGCCCATAGAGAGTGATAAAGTTGCTCCCGCTGCTAGCTCATGGACAGCTAATGCTCACGCTCTCCGTCTCTGAGAGATTCGGAAGGGAATGATTCAGATTTCTCTCGGCACAGCTACTAGAAGACTGACAGCTGTCAGACTCACGTCACATCTACGTCGTCAAGCTCAGTTTGAGTCTGCGCAATTCGCCCGGCGATCAGGAAGTGATGCTTCTAATTGACTTCACTTCTCTCCGTTGAAACCTATGGGGTCGCTGTGTCCAGTTTATATACTGTCTATGGTCAAAGCTGACTAAAGTGATCGAGGATGGATTTCAACGAACTTGATGAACCCGTGATATCTTCTTCGGGGCATAAAAGGAAAATAAAAGCTGAAACTTTTTCACGGAGTCTTGCTAAAGCTATGAATAACTAGCTATGAAGTTAGCGGTGAGGGAAACACTCTCTGTATTGCGTGTACATTAATCACAACAACAAAGTTTGACAGGCGTCTATGTCAGCTGAGGAGATTAACGTTACAAAGATTAAACGAGTGTTGTATTATTTATCATAGCAATTACTTGGTTTTGTTTAACTCTGAAGCATGAAATGTGAATGAGCTCTGCTAAAAAACTAACTTTTAATATGTAAGAAAACAGACTTTCAATTAACTTTAATTTACCTGTATTTTTTAAGTTATCATTATTATTAATCAAAACATCCCAGCTGCAGTTTGATATTACTTTAAAAAAATATATATATTTATGAAAATGAACAAGAACGGAGTCCTTGCCAAGACCTCTTCTGTTGTAAATGTCCCAATTGGGAGAGGGTGTGCAATTTTCAAAGAGTTTAATTAAATGTACAGGTTATATATTTTGGTTGCATTTGTGAGTTAATAAAAACGTAACTGGTTGTGTGAAAATAATATTTAAATATTGATTAATCGATCGATTTAGCCCTGAATCGAATCGAATCGTAATGTACCGCAAATTTTTTTTAGGTATCAACATCAGTGTTGGGGAAAGTTACTTTTAAAAGTAATGCATGTACAATATTGCGTTACTCCCTTAAAAAGTAACTAATTGCGTTACTTAGTTACTGTTTTAGAAAAGCTAACAGTAACTTCTAAAATTTACTTTTGCGTTACTTTTCTCCCCATCTGGGCTGGGCTTGTTTATTTTTATAACACAAAAGTTATATTTTTGGGCAAATGTAAAGACCCTTTCACACCGAAAGTGAAATAATAATCCTCAGACTGAAGGACATGTGTACAGTAGAGGAAAGCACACAAGCAAACCTTTCTATCTATCTATAGTCATTTCTGCTTATTAAACGGCATCATCGAAGGTCAGAAGCAAGTACATTGGTCAATAAAGTGAGATTGAATGCATAAAAATGTATGTTTTTGTAACATATTTAGTTATTTGGAGGTTTGCATATTATTCTGATTCTTCATTTCACTGATTTCAATCATTTTGAGGAATATTGAATATTTTTTTGTGCAAGTGAGATGAGTAAATGCTCACATTTAGTCTAGAACTACAATAAACATCATGTACACACACACACACACACACACACACACACACACACACACACACACACACACACACACACACACACACACACACACACACACATACACACACCTCTGCACTTTGATTTGTCTCAACATGAGGACAGGAGAGCTGTCAGTCAATAAATGGGAAAACAAAGTAACTTGCGTTACCTAATTGAAAAAGTAACTCAGATATTTTGTTGTAAAGTTTAAAAGTAATGCGTTACTTTACTAGTTACTTGAAAAAGTAATCCGATTACGTAACTCAAGTTACTTGTAATGCATTTCCCCAACACTGGTCAACAAATATCGCATCGCTGGATGAGAGAATCGATATTGTACCGTGAAGAACTGTCCGGTTTACACCCTTACTATGTAATGTGGTGGTGAGATTGGTACATTTGTGTTTAGCGAATGGATCAAACACCTTGACAAAGAAATAAGAACTGGAGACCAATCCAGCCTAGAATGACCAGAGCACAAAAGAAAACTTTACTGAAGAGACCGTGATCTTAAAAAACATTTGGTCACTTCTAAAAGTATGAAAGCCACTGTGTTGGAGAACAAACTCTCATATTCAGTCCAGTGCTGGCCTTGATCCTGCTCACGGGTCAGCAACACTGAGTCCAGTGCTGGCCTTGATCCTGGCTCACGGGTCAGCAAAACTGAGTCCAGTGCTGGCCTTGATCCTGGCTCACGGGTCAGCAACACAGAGTCCAGTGTGTGGACGTGCGTCTCAGAGACATGTGTTCATGAAGCTCGCTGTTGACGTCAGTCAGACTCTTCTACGGGACACACACGTTCATGACAGCATTTGCTGCACTATGAAACACATACAAGCAAAAATAAGTAGGTACTAGCAGTAGATTTTAATTGTGGTATTTTCAGCACGCTTCTGTGAATCAGTGAATGCAGTGCCACACACACACACACACACACACACACACACTGGAACGACACTCAGCCACACAGAAGGACGGACCCGTCAGGTCCGGGGAAACCAAGTGCCTGCCAGACATTACCAGCACCACATTCACTTCTGTAAGATTACACACACACATGAAGATGTCTATTTATTTTGTAATATTTGTTAATAAAATACAGTGTTTGCCTTATGATTCTGTGCATTCTCTTTTATTCAAGTATAGATTTAAAGTCTCTCATATTTTTTTACTAGTGAAACAGAATAGTAAATAAAACATTGTAATATGATTATATTTCTAATAAAGTAATTTAGTTTTTTTATTTTGAAATCTAAAATGCCCAATGTATGCACAAGTGATGATGTGATGACCTCTAGTGGACAAAAGGGGGAAAACGCCTAATGTGAAGATTTCATCAAGCTGGATTTGTGAGGGACGAATTAATGAATTAAATGGAAATAAGTAAAATTTAAATAAATAATTTTATAATAAAATCAAACAAACAGGCTTGTTTAAAAAAAAATTTGTTTACCTTCATGTGACGATTCACTGACATTGAGAACTGTAAACATGAATGTGAGGCGTTATTTTAGTATGTCATTTTTTATTATTTTGAATTATGTTTTGAGTTTTCGGTACATATTTTAGTAATTTTAGGTGCTTTTGTCATTTTTAGTATTTTAATTTAGTTTTCATTTGATTTTATTACACTTTTAGTACTTTAAAATAAACTTAGTTTATTTCAGGTAGTTGACAACAAGGCAACATCTTTAATTTTCGTTTTAAAGGGATAGTTCACTCTGAAATTAATGTTGGTATGTTTTATCTTACCTGAAGTGCATCAAGATGTCGGTGTCTTTGTCTCCGCAGTAGTTTTGATATTTTTAGGTCAAACCGTTCTTGTCTGTCAGTCATATAATGCAGGTCTATAGGCACTGTCTCCAAAAGCATGCAGATAAAAGTCCACATTACACAATTCCCCATCGTAAGTGCACACTGATGGCCTAAGACACGAAACAAGCGGTTTGTGTGATAAAACCAACAGTATTTATATAGTTTTTATCTCTTTTACACAACCACGTCCATCTGATCTGTTTACACCCCCCAGAAACTAATCTAACCGCCTTCGATTGGACGTTGCATTTTTAAACTCAGCAGAAACGCGTGTGATTGGCTGTACGGCTCAACGTATGCCTTTGATTGGCCTGAACAATGAAGCGAGTCGTGTGTCAAGATAGAAGGATTACAAATTGGGAATAAGTGAAAACTCAACACTCCCGGATGAGTTCGCGCGAGCTTAGGCCATCAATGTGCACTTACGATGGGGGAATTGTGTAATTTGGACTTTTCTCTGCATGCTTTTGGAGACAGTGACTATAGACCTGCATTATATGACTGTCAGACAAGAACGGTTTGACCTAAACATATCAAAATGTAAACTACTGCGGAGACAAAGACACCGACATCTTGATGCACTTCAGGTAAGATAAAACACACCAACATTTAACTTCAGAGTGAACTATCCCTTTAAGTTTTGCATGTAGAACTGATATTCAATCTTAGCTTTAGTCACCAGTAGAAACACTGATTGAAATCTTAAAATCTCAGGATGTGTGGACTATCTATTATATTATTGCATATACTGGCCAAAAGTGTGAAATAGTTTGACATTTTTTAATGATGCTGAAAGAAAGTCTCTGCTCATTGAAATTTAATAAAAATGATCCCAACTTGCTCCCCAGAAACACTGAGTCTGATGTCTTTCATAACTTGCTCAATCTGCGCTGCAGAAAGTGTGTGAAGGCAGAAGCGGGATCGCTCAGGTCGAAGCCGATCTCGAACTCCGGCTTCTTCCCGAGGCCGAGCGCCGCGACGGTCACGGCCAGAGCGGCGGTCAGGCCCCAGATCTGGTGGACGCGTCCGGTGCCGGGGTCCGTGTACATGAAGCTGTGGGTCGGGCCGAAGACGCTGGGCACCGGATAGCAGGAGTGATCCGCCGCTTTAGTGAAGAACTCCAGGGGGAGAGTGAAGACCTCGCTGACCTCGTCTGCGTTGGCACGGGGCTCGAAGGAGCTGTCGATGAACGCCACGACCGGAGTGATCAGGAGACCGGCCTGGAGACAGGGCTTGAGCCGTTAGTTACACATCAATGATCATATTACACGTTCAGGAATGAGAGCGCACCTTGTTCAGGACGGGGAAGAGTTTGCAGACGACCTGCGCTGTGTGTGGAGGAAGGCCGATCTCCTCCTGAGCTTCTCTCAGAGCCGTGTGCGTCTCGTCCGCGTCGCCGGGCTCAGACTTCCCTCCAGGGAAACACACTTCTCCTGCGTGATGCGTGAGCTGAGAGAGCACGCTTCGTCACAAAAGATATTTTGAAGAATGTCGGTAACCAAACAGTTGATGACCCAATTGACCTATGGCTTAGCCACGCCCCCCAAACGCGATGAGCCAATCACAGTGCACATACCTAACCCTCCTGTGAAATGTCTCCTACTGTGATCTGCCATAGCGTCCGTCACCGAATGCTGACCGCGTGTCCGGGTGAGTGGAGGGGGGCGGGGCTTAGCCACAGGGCAATTGACTTCCATAGTATTTTTTTCCATACTGTGGAAGTCAACTGTTTGGTTACAAACATTCTTCAAAATATCTTCTTTTGTTTTCAGCAGAAGAAAAAAAAAAATCATACAGGTTTGGAACAAGTGAGTAAATGATGACAGAATTTTTTTTATTTTTTTGGGTGAACTATCCCTTTTAAGAGGACCTTATGAAAATAATACAGAATATACTTAAAGGAATAGTTCACTTAAAAATGAGGGTGAGTAAATTTTTTAAGTGAACTATTAAGTGCAAACTGAATGTAATTAGTTTCTAAACACTATCTGTTTTCAGACACTTAATTGCAATGTTAATATTATAGTTTAAATTTACATTAAATGTAATTAACTGAAGTTTAGAGTGCGACTTAAATACATGCAACATCAAAATTACTTCTACTGTCATTTTAAAAAATATGGTTAAAATGTAGGATAATGCTGAATGGACTGACACGCAGTTATGATAAACTAAAATATACTTTAAGTTTCAATGCCATTTCTATTTAAACGTACATGTCAAGTATTCAAATATATATAATTACACATTTCTATAATGATGAAGCTTAAATTGTGTACATTTAAAATATATTAACATTAAAAGTAGGGCTGTCAAAAGATTAATCATGATTAATCACATCCAAAATAAAAGTTTGTGTTTACATAATATATGTGTGTATATACTGTGTAGAATTATTATGTATAAATACACACACATTCATGTATATATTTAAGGAATAATTGCATTTATATACTGTATATACATTTATATAATTTATATTATATATAAATATTTTATATATAAATATAACCAATTTTCTTAAATATATACATGATTGTGTGTGTGTTTTATATATATATATATATATATATATATATATATATATATATATATATATATATAAATAATTATACACAATTATGTAAACACAAACTTTTATTTTGGATGCGATTAATCGCGATTAATCTTTTGACAGCCCTAATTAAAAGTAATATCAAGTAAAAAACCATAACAATTACTTATTCATGTACTTTAGTTTGTTAGTCAAGACACTGAAATGCTTATTTACAACATATAATTAAAACAATGATTTAAAATGTACTTTTGCAATTTTAAAAGTTATATTAATCTGCAAGTACAGTTTTTTTTTAAATATACTTTTAAGATTTGAAGTAAGCCTACACTACAAGCACACATCAATACACATAAGCACACTTATTTTCATAAGAGTATTAAAGACATGAATTAATAATGCATGTTGAATGCACACAGTGTCTCTCAGTGAGATCATGAAGATCCTCTTACATGGACCGACCGCACGGTCATGAGCGCGTGCAGCTCCCCGTGCCTCAGCAACAGCGGGATCAGCACGGAGGCTCTGGGAAGAGCTGCCGGGTAACCGGGGAAACGCGTCGCCGCTGGCGTGTTTCCTCAGGGACGCGATCGTTTTCTCCTTGAGATCCATCGCGCCCGTCAGGAAACTCTCACTGAACGCTTCGCTTATCTCAGCGTTTCCCAGAATGCTCCTCTGGCCTCGGGGCTCAGCTCTGGTTCAGTGTGTGAACACGTTGGCTGATAACAGACAGAAATAGACCAGTTAGACCATAGACTGTAAAACGAGTTAGACGAGTTAAACATTTACGTTGTAGTTGGCGCTAAGGGCGGAGATTAGCGGCTCTAAAGTCGTCTCAAATTGGTCAGAGAAGTTTGCGTCATTTAAAGTGACAGTGTGGAGGATTATTATTACAGAATCCCCAAAAGGTAATTTTCTCTCCCGATGTTAATCCGTGACTTTTTCCGTGAACACACGGTAAAAAAAAAAAAAAACCTTTAACTGTCTATAACTGAGAATTAGATTATTTAGTTATTTAGAATTATATTAGTTTTTGTCTACTAAAGTAATAATGTAATTAAATTAAAGATGAACATCTGCCATATTAAACAACAGCACAATCAAATCAAACATTCAATCTAAATAAAATTGACTGATGTATAAACTTAATAATCTTTTTTTTTCTCTCTTTCTTTTTTTGCACTACTCTTTTATTCCCTATCCAGTTGTTAAGTCGTGATCACACTGTTTCCGGGTCCAAAGGCGGGGTCCTCAGCAGGGTTATTATAGTTTTGCATTATTCATTAGTTTTTATTTTTATTTCGTTTTAACTTTGTGTTTTCAAATTCAGTTTAGTTTTAATTAGTTTCTAGCGTGGGTTTGCTAGTTTAGTTTAGTTTTTATTTTTTGAAAATGCTTAGTTTTAGTTTAGTTTTAATTAGTTTTAGTATTAGTTTTAGTCTTTTTTGTAATATGGGCTATTTGTCAGGGGCAAGATTCAAAAAGGTCAGAAAAAGTATTGTGTAAAAGTATAACTCAACAAAAACATCATACAATCTACATTGGAATTCAACCAAGCCATGTAATAAGTAAGGGATAATGTAACGTTATAGCGAGGAGGTAGTTATTGAGAACATAGATATGTATAAAGGCTAGATGGCTCAAGGCGGAGTCAGCTGTGTCGTCAACTTGGCGGCCATCTTAGGTCAGGTGACTGCGGTGCTGCTCCCTGCTGCTGTGGACGGAAGGTGAGTGACAAATGCTCGTAACTTGCTGAATTCTTGACGGATTTACAAACGGTTTACAAACCTTATTAACGTGGCTATGATTTGTGCTGATGCCAATGTTTAAATTGTAGATTCACGTTTTGAATGTATGCAGTACGCAGTTAAATAGCCGCATCCCTGACGTTTATGACACACCAAGCCGTTTGAAAATCGGTTGAAAATTGAGCAAGATATAGTTATTTCAGCACTACATGCACAATAGACTTTAATGTTATAACTGGACGAGCGGACCTGTCCTAAGATGGCCGCCGTGTGACGTCGTCGGGTCCCATTGGCTCTCAGCGCCGGTAAGCCATCTAGCCTTTATACATGTCTATGATTGATGGTGCCTTCACGTGCTATGGTAATTATGGTAAATACCAAAAGCCGACGTGGAAAATGCACATGAACACCCCCTCATGTGGTATTTTCCACTGGGCAACTCGTAGAATATTTTGATGCACGAGTTGCCGAGATGAGATAACCTTTGACCTTTTCAACATGGCGGAGAGCGACGCAAGCGTTGTGAATGGTAATTAGGCTAGTAGCTATGCTTCACATAAGGGTAGACCTAGCATTTGCAGCTAAAACAGAAATATTAGCTCTATTAACTCCCTTGTCCTTAAAAAAATATCTACTATTCTTGATCTAGAAAATATACAGCATTAGCATATTATTTACCGTTTGAGTTTTGACAAATCATCTTCTTGCTGTAGCAGATGACTTGAGCAATCTAAAATCGTTTTAGGCAAATAACAGGTCTGGATCTGTGAGTCCATCTTTTTCCTACATTACGACAACAAAAGCACTTGAACACAACACACTGGTAAATACCAGTTCACAAGTGGAAAATATCATAAAAGCACTTGAACACAACACACTGGTAAATACCAGTTCACAAGTGGAAAATATCATCTTTTCCACAGCACGTGAAGGCAGCATGAGAATACAACCCCGACAGGCTGCAATCGGGAGCCCGACGCGAAGCGGAGGGATCTTGAGCAGCCTGAAGGGGTTATTCCCAATAACTACCGACTCGCTATACATTATCCCGCTTATTACATGGCTACATATCAAATAAATCACTACTTTGAAACAAAATATTGATTTAAAAAGGAGTTTATTGATAGTTTACGATTGTATTGCTTCCGCTAAGCTTCCGCCAAAGAAAATAGTGCGCTCCGTCTACGGTTAGAATTCGGTGAGTCATATAGCAACGCTCTGTTTTTCATGGCAACGGTCTGTTATACTCCGCAGCGGTGTGTTATCAAGAAATAACAGACCGCATTCTACATTGGAATTCAACCAAGCCATGTAATAAACAAAATATAAACTTAAAAAGGATGGGACAAATGGGCTGCCAATGTAGATCAGAAGGCCGTTGAAAAAGAAAAGAAATAAAGTATTAAATCCCGAGATGTATCGAATCAAAAGGTACGTCGGTCCATCGGGCATTTGCCCAGAATGCCAGATTACCATTCCAGCCCTGCAGCTTATAACGTTAGTGTTTTGACAACGACAACACAAGTGCATTTTAAGATACCTCAAACTTGCGACTAGTTAACTTTTTAAAGAAGGCCCAATTGCTTCTCATATGAACATTATATTCAGAGAATATAAAATATTTGTATACCACTTTTTATGTGTGTGATTGTGTAAAGGTGTTCATGAGATACCAATCTTTTGCGAATTTGCTTCAACGTCGCGTCGAACACGTTCACATGGAGACGTTCTCTGGAGACTTGAGGAGGGGAGGGGTGTGTGACTGTGTGTGTGTGTGTGTCGCGCGCATGCATGCGAGTGACAGAGAGACGGAGGGAGAGCAGGGAAAGGAAACACAGCTGAGCGAATTCTCTGCGTGTTTTTAAATAGCGTCGAAGGAAAGACAAAGACGAAAACTAAGGACATTTACTCTATAATTTTATTTTATTTTAGTTAGTTTTGTCAACCACACATTACAGTTTTAGTTAGTTATCGTTTTTTTGTTTTGCCTCGTTTTTATTTTTATTTCAGTTAACGACAATGTTTTTTCCCATCTAGTTTTCGTTTTTTTCGTTCGTTTTCGTTAACGATTATAACCCTGGTATTAATGCGAGTCATTGGAATGAAAAGTCTAGTGTGACTGGACTGTAATAATTAAAGTTTTAAGTTACATAAATTAAAGATCAATATAAACATTGGTATCAACATTATGACACTATTGTATAATTTTCATTGTTTCATTGGTCAAATAAATGTAATAGTTATTGCGGCAGAAACATGGGATTTGTGTCTATGATGTTTAAAAATAATTATTAGAGATCAATGTACCTCATTTATGGAAAGTACTTTTTGTTATATCATTGTAGGGGTCAGACAGGTCAATTTAGCTCAAAGGGAGTTATTAATAATTCATAGGGAATGTTGAAAGAATCGCTTCTTACGGCTTGGGCAAATGAGTCGTCCAGCGTTCATTTCAACGGTTCATAACTTTCAGCTCTGCAGCGGATATAAATATCCAAACTATAGTGAAAACACTGTTTATTAGCAAGGTAACCTAGATCAGCAGTTTAAGACATTAAATTCGTAAGCACATAACACAAGTAACACTTCTCTTTAAAATACAAACAAGATTTGATTGATTATTCTAACACATACAACTAATATCTAACACAAATATCTGCTCCTTTTAGGTCCTTTCGCTTCATATTCCTCTCTTTGGATTATTTTTGTTGTACTAAAAAAAGGAAATAACTTTTTCTCTTTGATTTCAGAACTGATGGAAGAGAGCGAGGAGAGTGAAGAACTGAGTGACGTGGAGGAGGAACATCATGTCAAACCTGGGAAAAAACCTTTGAGTCGAAAGAAATCTTTCACCTGCACTCAGTGTGGAAAGAGTATCACAACCAAACATAATCTTGAGATTCACATGAGAGTTCATACAGGAGAGAAGCCGTTCACGTGTGATCAGTGTGAGAAGAGTTTCACAGCCAAACATAATCTTGAGATTCACATGAGAGTTCATACAGGAGAGAAGCCGTTCTCATGTGATCAGTGTGGGAAGAGTTTCTCTATTAAAAGTGACCTGAAGATACACATGAGAGTTCACACTGGAGAGAAGCCGCTCACGTGTGATCAGTGTGGGAAGAGTTTCACACGAAAACAACACCTTAAAGGACACATGAGGATCCACACTGGAGAGAAACCTTACAAGTGTTCACACTGTGACAAGAGATTCAGTCGATCATCACATCTGAAAACACATGAGAGGATCCACACTGGAGAGAAGCCGCACACGTGTGATCAGTGTGGGGAAGAGTTTCTCTATTAATAGTGAACTGAAGATACACATGAGGATCCACACTGGAGAGAAGCCATTCTCATGTGATCAATGCGGGAAGAGTTTCAGTCGATCTTCATTCCTTAATGTTCACATGAGGATCCACACCGGAGAGAAGCCGTTCACATGTGATCAATGCAGCAAAACTTTTATTAGTTCATCACACCTAAAGTCACACCTGACAGTTCATACGAAGGAGAAGCCGCATTCATGTTCTGTGTGTGGAAAGAGTTTTTCTCTGCTGTGCAGTTTAAAAGTACATCAGAAAATACACACTGGTGTGAGAGAGTACATGTGCTTTGAGTGTGATAAGACTTTTGTTAAAGCTGAACATTTAAAACTGCACCAGAGAATTCACACTGGAGAAAAACCTTACAAGTGTTCACACTGTGACAAGAGATTCAATCAGTTAGCGCATCTGAAATCACATGAGAGGATCCACACTGGAGAGAAGCCGCACACGTGTGATCAGTGCGGGAAGAGTTTCACTTTAAAACTCAGCTGAAGCGACACATGAAGATCCATAACAGTGGAGAAACCACATCACCACAATCACGCTAAGTAGTTCCCCAGCTAACAGACTTTTTTTTTAAGGGAACATTCTCCAAATATTCAGAAGAAAAAATATTCTCCAAATATTCAGAACAAAAATGTTGGTTCTGGGAAAGTAAAAAATGTCCCGTTTTCTTGACATTAGAGGAATGTGTTTTAAAAAGTATTATCTTCCTCAAACATTCTTTCAACTTAATTTCGATTTCAAATTCAACATTCTAGGAACGTTGATTTATAACATTCCAAGAACATAAAAATGTTCAGTTTCCTGAATGTTAATAGAATGTTATTTAAAGGTTAGTCCGATGTTCCTGAAACATTCTGTCATGTTTGGAACCATCCTCAAACCAGATTTGATTTGACATTTAGAATTTTTTTCTCTCATTTGAAATGTCACATGATTTAATGTTTCTTTTAGACTTGATGGGAGAACTAGAGAGAAACCTTACACATGTGATCAATTTGGGAAAAGCTTCATGGATAAAGGAAACTTTAAGAGACACACGAGGATCATGTGTGGGAGTGTGGGAACAGTTTCACAAGTAAACACAACCTTAGGAATCATATGAGGATTGTTGTATTTGTATACCGCTGTAACCTTGTAATAACTGATTTATTTTTTCTGAATTGGCTTTTAATCATTTACTTGTGTAATTGGCATGATACATTTTTACCTAACAAATAAATGTTACATCTTGATTTATTCTGAAGTATTCTGAAATCATTATTCGTAGTAGATTAGTGTGTAGTCTGGTGTTTCCGCAAATCTCTGTCCAGGACAGATCAAACCGAAGGCACTAATGAATGGAGCATGTGGCACATCATTAAGGAGACCTTCCGATTTCTGACTATCACTGACTTAGCATGTTGCATCTTGCGACTATTACACAAAATTACACCTTTTGGGAAGCATGGGCGACCGCTTAAGGGAGTGGATACGTGCAATATTCTCCTCAGGGGAGTTTCCCTGAGAAGCCCTGAGTTCCTCCAGCACTGCTGACGTCAACGTCAGAGTCTATGCCTGCGGTAGCTTTTGCATTGGCTAGGTGCCTCCATGTGCATGGTTCCCCCCTTGGGCGACCCCCACGTCTCTATTTCCACTGTAAGCCTCTCTATGCATGTGTATTTCCCCTGGCAAGCCACATTGCCACCCCTGGAGTTGTTAGTTTCACAACAGAGAGCTCATACTTACGCAGGGCACTGGAAGACAGCCGAGGTGGTGTGGTTAGACTAGGAACCCCATTCGTCAGTCACTGATGTAACTCGAAGTGACTGAACGAAGGGGAACATCTCGGTTACGTATGTAAACCCTCGTTCCCTGAGGAGCGAATGGAGACGTTACATCTCCCTGCCACTTCCGCTGTACCGCTGGAACGGCCTGGAGTTCAGTCTCGGCTCCTCAGCAGGAAAACATATCTGCATGTTGCCAGCATACTTCCAATATATTCCCACGAGGTAGGGCGAAGTTATGCTATGCAAAATTATGCAGACCCATGGCATTTCTTTGCCATTGGCTCGTTTTGTAGTACATGAAGTTTATAGGCTTTCTAAGCGAAACCCCATTCGTCAGTCACTGAAGTAACGTCTCCGTTCCCTCCTCAGGGAACGAGGGTTACATACGTAATTGAGACATTACTTTCAGATAACATGTTACACACAATCTCCTTTGTGTGACAGCAGTTTTTGCAGCTGTGTCTGCCCTGGCATTTCCTACAGAAAGAAGAGGTCGACCATCTGACGTAAAACATTTTCAATGTTTCCACAGCGACCCAAAATCATCTACTCCAAACTAATAACGAGAGTCTACGGAGCCCCTAAAGGGACGTGGTGGTGGAGAAACTTTGGAATATGTATATACACTCTATGTGTATATACATACAATAAGTCAATATGTCTATTTCATGTGTTCATCTGCGATACTTATCGATGGTTTTCCTGTCAGATGTTTATAGACATGTAAAATAAGCGTCTTTTAGATGTATATGGTTTATGTAAATCCAATTTAGAGACGTACGTGTGCATACTGGAGCTTCCATGTTAGCTGTACACAATAAAACGCGTTTTTACAGCAAAATCACAACTATACTATACTGTCTAACTCCTTTATACCTTCAACAGTCTACAGTAGTTCAACACATGTGATTTTAACACAAGGAACCGTGTTTACTTACATTTGAAAGCACCCGCGTTGCTGATCTCCGCGATGTTTGATAATGACGTATCCTCTCGCGTTGCCTCCTGGGATAGAAAAGTATCCATCCACGAACTCTTCAGAATCTGGGCAGAAACAGTAAAACCATCCGGAAACTTCTTACCTACTCTTTTATGAGTACTGAGGTTTCGGACATACTACTGCTTTCAAATACTGTTCTCTCCTACTAGTAGGTAAGTAGGCATATTCGGACGCACTATAAGTAAACGCCTTACATCCGAATCTCGAGAGAATTAGTACGTCACCCAGGTAATTCTCGACCTACTTTATGGACACTAAGGATTCTGACATACTTATTCGCTCGCTTACTGCTTTCCCCCTACTATATAGTAGGGAAATATGCAGTTTTGGACACAGCCTTGGTATTTCTCATATTTACACAACCATCAAACACACACGTTATACAGTTTGATTAAGCCAACATCATCCTAACTGAAATAAAACCATGCCAAACTCTAGGTCTGGTGAAGGGTATGTGATGATGTAGGGCTATTTTAATTCCAAAGGCCAAGGGAAGTTTATCCATAGTATCCATGAAAAATCTGCCTGCCTCTATGGGAATTTAACATAGGGGTGTCCTGACTTGTGCACCCTGTATTTCAAGGAAGAACATTTATGTATGTAAGATACATTATTCATTCACAAAAAAATTGGTAATTAAGGCATTAAGATCAAATTCCAAAAGATATTTTTTGTATTCCTCTTTTTATCCAACTTTAGCATGGGTGTGTTCACTTATAAATACTGTATGTAGGGCCCAAACATAAACTCAAGCCCAGGGGCCCCAGACTGCCCAGTCCTGCCCTGATATTTGTGCTATTGTTTTACTTGTACTGTTTACCTTGTCTTTATATCTATTAAAATACTTCTTTTTTTTTTGGTGGGTCCAGTTAAACTTTTTGCAGGGCAAGTAAAAATCTGAACCAGAATGAACCTGTAGAAAAGCTCATTTGTGTTGAGCCCTGCAAATATAGAGATATTGTTATCAAATAAAGTTTTGTTACGTGGGAAAAATAAAGTAATATTAAAACTAGGAATTTCACTTGACCCACCCAACATCTCAAAGCAGGAGCCGGAGCTGGTGTTGTTTAAAGGGTGTTTATGCTATTTTTCTCATGAACTGCTCCAAGACACGAAGGTGGAGAATCCAAATGCAGTATTTATTAAGGGGTATCCAAAGAACAGGCAAGGTCAAACACAGGCAGGCGGTCTATACAAACAAACACACGAAACAGGCAGGGGTCAGAGGCAAAAGATTAATCCATGGAACAGGGCAAGAGATCCAAAAACCAAGAGACATGAAAACCGGGAAAACGATCGGAATTTTAGTATGACACTAAAACAAGACTTCACAGGGAATGATTGTAAAAACCAGGCTATTATAGGGTGAGTTAAACAAGGTAATGTGAAACAGGTGAATGCAATCAGTGATGATGAGTCCGGGCAGTGAGATCTGGGAAATTTATCTGGGTGGAGCTGAGGCAGACCCGGGGGTGGGATGGAGGGCCAGGCCCGTTCACTCTGGAGTATAATATTAGATGATTTGTTGATTGCATTTGATTGATTACCCTCAATAACATATCTGCAATAGTTTGTAAAAGGTGTTTTTATGGATGTTTGGCCAGTTTTTGTTGCATTTACACTGTTCTGACCAGCGTGTGATGTTTTGAATGTTTTAAAGCAGTGAATCATTTTTTACAAAGCATTTGGTTCAACTGATTCAAACTTTTAAAAAGCTGAGTTTTGATGATCAAAACAAACTTAAATTAACTAGGGCTGCAAGTACTAATTGCTGAAAACGATCATGAAAATAAACAATTAGTGAAGTTGAGCATAACTGCCAGAGCATAAGCAGCCGCTCAGCTTGCTGCAGCATCAACTGTTCTGGCGTCCCTCCACCTCCCCAGCTCCACCTGCATAATTTAGGCATCTTGCTACTTGCTTTACTCGGGGGTTTATCTAAGCTCGAGTTGAAGCTGCGCATGTGCAGCTCAGTGAACCGGGTAGCTCTGTGGAAGAGTAGCTAAAATGTTAAGTATGGAAGAAAACCTTCGGCTTTGGTCATCTGAACCACTTATTTTATTATTTTAATGAGTAAATTAGGCACACATTTTAATAAAGCCAAATATTTTTTTTGTTACAAGTAAATATTTTTGTTGACTTAAAGGGGTGGTAAAGTATGATTTCACTTTTCTAACTTTAGTTAGTGTGTAAAGTTGCTGTTTGAGCATAAACAACATCTGCAAAGTTTCAACGCTCAAAGTTCAAACCAAAGGAAGATATTTGCTTTTAAAGAAAAGGACTACAACAAGCGGCTGGTAGGGACTACACGACATTCCTCCCGGGTTAGTTACATCAGCAACCCTAAAATTTACATAAACCCCCGGGAACACGCAGTCCATGTTGAGAAGAGGAAGAGTTGTTGTAATCGAGCACATTTGTGAGTCAGCTCAAACTTTAGCATCGCATTTTAAAAATGGCATTTTACCACCACTCCTTGAAGACATAACACACCGTTTTTCGCCCCTGCTGGCGTATTTATGTAATATGAAGAAATTATCACTGAACGAATCAATGAACGAATCATTTTGGTGAACGAACTGAAAATTAATGATTATCTGGAAATAATTAAAACTGTACACCACAAGTACACACACATTCTACCATCACGGTTCGGCACGGTTAGCCAAGTGTGCTGAGAGTTCAGGGCCAGTGCCAGGCTCAAGTGGAAACACAACTGGAACCTTTTCTGAAGGTGGAAAAGCAGCTTTTGTTTCTCAGCACATAAAGATGAACTACTTTATCTCAGATCTCAGACTGCGGTGATGTGGTTTCTCCACTGCATGGATCTTCATGTGTCGCTTCAGGTGACTTTTAACAGAGAAAACTCTTCCCACACTGATCACATGAGTGCGGCTTCTCTCCAGTGTGGATCCTCTCATGTGTTCTCAGAGATGAGGAGTCACTGAATCTCTTGTGGCAGTGTGAACACTTGTAAGGTTTCTCTCCAGTGTGGATCCTCTCATGTGTTCTCAGATTTGATGACACACTGAATCTCTTATCACAGTGTGAACACTTGTAAGGTTTTTCTCCAGTGTGAATTCTCTGGTGCCGTTTTAAATGTTTCTCTTCAATAAAAGACTTCCCACACTCAAAGCACATGTACTCTCTCACACCAGTGTGAATTTTCTCATGTCCACGTAAATATTGCAGCCGTGAAAAACTCTTTTCACACACAGAACATGAATGTGGCTTCTCCTTCGTATGAACTGTCAGGTGTTTCTTCAGGTTTGATGATCCTTTAAATGTTTTGCCGCATTGATCACATGTGAACGGCTTCTCTCCGGTGTGGATCCTCGTGTGAGCATTAAGGTTTGATGATTGACTGAAACTTTTCCCACATTTATGGCATGGGAACGGCTTCTCTCCGGTGTGGATCCTCATGTGAATCTCAAGATTATGTTTGCTTGTGAGACTCTTTCCACATTGAGTGCAGGTTGTAGATTTCTTGGCTCTTCTTTTCTTTAAAAATGTCTTATTAGTCTTTGAGCTTTGAGGTTTTCCTCCAGGTTTGACATGATGTTCCTCCTTCACTTCTCTCAGTTCTTCACTCTCCTCGCTCTCTTCCATCGGGTCTGAAATTAAAGAAGGTCTGACATGAAAGAAAAACTCATTTTCAAATTTTCTAAATGATCAAAACTGCAATAAAATATTACAATAATTTATGTATTTTTATAAATTAATTAAACATCCCTGAAACTTTCCATGAATGAGGTACACTGATCTTCCAGTTATTCATTTGTAAACATTATTGGCACAAATCCCATGTTTCTGTAGTGAAAAGTATTAAATATATTTTATCAATTACACAATTATCTAACATGAAATGAACATTAAAACACACAATACTGCCATATTTTGACACCAACTTTTAGACTGATATATAATTATGTTAAAAAACTACTAAAACGTTTTAATTATTAAGGGCCGTTCACAGTAAACTTCTCCTTCCGTTGACTTCACACGCATGTGTGACACAAGAAACACAAGATCAAGTGAATTTCACTGCGAGAAAGAAAACAAATGTTTGCAGTAAAGCGGAGTAGATTGTAAATTTGTACATTTTGGAATATGATTATTATTTGTTATACATGTTTGTTAAAAAATGCACAAAATTCATGTAAAATTCTGGTAAAATTGATACAAATAACCATATATAAAATAAATGTAAAATAAACCAGTTCAAATATTTAAATGGAGTTTGACCTGATGTTGACAATCAATATGAAACCTCCCTTTACTGACCATTTGTATATAAATAGCAGACACTTTTGCAGCCACTTCAGTTAAACTGTATATCTAAAAGTACTAAGTGTACCATTTCATAGTTTAACTGTTTATCTAAAAGTGATGAAGTGCTTGAATGTTCTAACATGAATGTTCTCCAGCATCATGAATGAATGAAGAATAAACACCAACCTCTTTGTTCTTCAGGATCTTCAGTGTGTTTCATTCTGCAGGGTTCTGGATCACTCGTGTTCTCACTGTCCTCTTTAATAAACTCAGTCTCTGCAGATTTCAGCTCTTCCTGATGCTTTCATGCTCGTCTTCACTTGCAGCTGATGGGGGATTTACAGCATTTATTGGAGAATTACAGTGGGAGGAGCTGATCTGATGATGTAATTGCAGTGGGAGGAGCTTCACTGATGATGAATTACAGTGGAGGAGCTGATCTAGATAAATAAAAAATATATCAGTTACTGAGTTTGTTTTTATGGTCATGGACAACAGAATATACATATTGTAAAATCGTCCACGTATAAACACTGGTAAGAAAAACACAGTTAAAAGCATAAACAGAAATAAACATAGGCTACATATAGTAACCAACAAATCCCCTCAGTCTGCTGACAGCAATGAAATGAGCTTTAAGTGACAATTTACAGGAGATCTGAAGACATCAGCATAATAAATGAGGTGAAAACAGGAACTATTGTCATGAAATAAAGAGTGTTTTCAGCAGATCTGTTAATATTGATGAGCCTCAGACTATCAACACTCATTCAACAAGCCATTCAGGATCATCAGCAGATCATCTCACTTTATTCTGAGTGTTTGCTGTTAGAAACACATTATTTGAGTCAGGATACATGATAAAAGCCTGTAAAACAGCCATAATTAAATAACCTATATCTACTAGGGGTGTAACGATACCTTCATTTCACGATTCGATATATATCACGATACTGAACTCACGATACGATATTATTGCGATACTCCCAAGACATATGATAAAAGGTTAACAAAAAATTTACTGTTGATTAAAATGCTAACTTTGATATTACATTGTGGGTTTAAATGAACAGGTTGGACTTGGTGCTTGTAATTCAAGGATAATGGTGACACCAGAATAAAATTTTCATGATTCTGAAGCTGACCATTGCATTATTATACATTATAATCAACATTATATAGTAGTTTAATGTAGTACTGACACTAAAACTCTGAAAACATGATTTTTTTCTTATACAGTAATTTCTATTTTGGGTGAACTATCCACGATACATATTGTCACTATCCACGATACGTATTGTTGCATTTTGTATTGCGATATATTGTGGCACGATATATTGTTACACCCCTAATATCTACAAACCTCTTCATGCAAATACCTACAACACCGTAATATGTGAATCTAAATATAGTTCGACTTTATAATAACTATTAATTCTAATCAAGTAATTGTCACGGAACACACACAGGAGAGAGAGGATCCAAGTGCAGTATTTATTATTAAGGGGTAATCCGTACTCACAATCCAGTCCAGGCAGAGGTCAAAACCATGTAAGCAATCCACAGACACAAGACAGGGACAAGAAACGGGTAGTAACAGGAACGGAAGTGTGGGGACATTAAACAAGGACTCCGTGACAAACACTGAAACTGACAGGGTATATATACACAAGGGCTAATTAAGGTGACAAGAAACAGCTGAACATAATGAACACTAAGTGACAGACAGGATCATGGGAAATGTAGTGAGAATGTGGATGACACCGTGGGGAAGAGGACATCTAGTGGACACCAGGAATACACAAACCAGACACTGTGACATAATCCCCCCCTCTACGGAGCGGCTACCAGACGCTCCAAGACCCACAAAAAAACAAAAACAAAACAAGAATCCAGGCGGGAGGTAGAATGGTGGAGGATCAGGGGGAGGGATGGAGGGCCAGGACCATGAAGGGGAACAGGAACAGGGGATGACAATCTAACCGGCGGCCGTGGCGAAGCAGACAGTCCATCGGGCGGCCAGGGCGGAGACGACAGTCTATCTGGCGGCCAGGGCGGAGACGACAGTCCATCTGGCGGCCAGGGCGGAGACGACAGTCCATCAGGCGGCCAGGGCGGAGACGACAGTCCATCTGGCGGCCAGGGCGGAGAAGACCCCTCGGGCGGCCAGGGCGGTGAAGACCCCTCGGGCGGCCAGGGCGGTGAAGACCCCTCGGGCGGCCAGGGCGGTGAAGACCCCTCGGGCGGCCAGGGCGGTGAAGACCCCTCGGGCGGCCAGGGCGGTGAAGACCAAGGCGGAACAGAGACAGACCCTGGCTCAGGAACTGGAACAGGCACCACCGGCTCAGGAACTGCAACAGACCACCACCGGCTCAGGAACTGCAACAGACACCACCGGCTCAGGAACTGCAACAGACACCACCGGCTCAGGAACTGCAACAGACACCACCGGCTCAGGAACTGCAACAGACACCACCGGCTCAGGAACTGCAACAGACACCACCGGCTCAGGAACTGCAACAGACACCACCGGCTCAGGAACTGCAACAGACACCACCGGCTCAGGAACTGCAACAGACACCACCGCTCAGGAACTGCAACAGACACCACCGGCTCAGGAACTGCAACAGACACCACCGGCTCAGGAACTGCAACAGACACCACCGGCTCAGGAACTGCAACAGACACCACCGGCTCAGGAACTGCAACAGACACCACCGGCTCAGGAACTGCAACAGACACCACCGGCTCAGGAACCAGGGCGAGCAGCTCGGGCGGGGCCGGCAGGGCGAGCAGCTCGGGCGGGGCCGGCAGGGGCGAGCAGCTCGGGCGGGACCGGCAGGGCGAGCAGCTCGGGCGGGGCCGGCAGGGCGAGCAGCTCGGGCGGGGCCGGCAGGGCGAGCAGCTCGGGCGGGGCCGGCAGGGCGAGCAGCTCGGGCGGGGCCGGCAGGGCGAGCAGCTCGGGCGGGGGCCGGCAGGGCGAGCAGCTCGGGCGGGGCGGCAGGGATGGCAGTTACCTCCGGGCTGGTCTCTGGGTTAGCACCCACCAGACGACCCGATGAAGAGGCTCCTCTCCTTCTCCTCCTCCGTCTCCGGACCACCGGAATCCGAACAGCAGACACTGGCTCCGACTCAGGAACAGCAGACACTGGCTCCGACTCAGGAACAGCAGACACTGGCTCCGACTCAGGAACAGCAGACACTGGCTCCGACTCAGGAACAGCAGACACTGGCTCCGACTCAGGAACAGCAGACACTGGCTCCGACTCAGGAACAGCAGACACTGGCTCCGACTCAGGAACAGCAGACACTGGCTCCGACTCAGGAACAGCAGACACTGGCTCCGACTCAGGAACAGCAGACACTGGCTCCGACCTCAGGAACAGCAGACACTGGCTCCGACTCAGGAACAGCAGACACTGGCTCCGACTCAGGAACAGCAGACACTGGCTCCGACTCAGGAACAGCAGACACTGGCTCCGACTCAGGAACAGCAGACCACTGGCTCCGACTCAGGAACAGCAGACACTGGCTCCGACTCAGGAACAGCAGACACTGGCTCCGACTCAGGAACAGCAGACACTGGCTCCGACTCAGGAACAGCAGACACTGGCTCCGACTCAGGAACAGCAGACACTGGCTCCGACTCAGGAACAGCAGACACTGGCTCCGACTCAGGAACAGCAGACACTGGCTCCGACTCAGGAACAGCAGACACTGGCTCCGACTCAGGAACAGCAGACACTGGCTCCGACTCAGGAAACAGCAGACACTGGCTCCGACTCAGGAACAGCAGACACTGGCATGTCCAGGATCCGAGCCAGACGCTCCAAATAGTCCAACATACCCTTGGCGGCCCCACAAATGGGCATCTCTAGACCAGTCTCAAACTGGGCAGACGGGACGTGAACAGTCTCCGACTGGGCAGTCGTGACGTGAACAGTCTCTGACTGGGCAGACGTGACGTGAACAAACTCTGGCTGGGCAGACGGGATGTGAACAAACTCTGGCTGGGCAGACGGGACGTGAACAAACTCTGGCTGGGCAGACGTGCATTTTCCCCTTCTCCGCCCGCGATGGCGAGATGGTGGCTCTAATCCGTCCCTCACCAGTCCAGGGACGAAGGGGGGCCAGGTGGAGGGTGGTGTTGGCCTTGATCTCGACCACCTCCTCCTCTGTGACCTCCCCGGGTCCCACGAAAAATGGCTAGGCGGGTCCCCTCAAAACAATCCCTCCTCTCCCGCTCGATGGCTGGGGAAGAGAAGTTGGGACACATACCGCTGGATCCTTGCATTGTGACGGAGTCCTTCTGTCACGGAACACACACAGGAGAGAGAGGATCCAAGTGCAGTATTTATTATTAAGGGGTAATCCGTACTCACAATCCAGTCCAGGCAGAGGTCAAAACCATGTAAGCAATCCACAGACACAAGACAGGGACAAGAAACGGGTAGTAACAGGAACGGAAGTGTGGGGACATTAAACAAGGACTCCGTGACAAACACTGAAACTGACAGGGTATATATACACAAGGGCTAATTAAGGGTGACAAGAAACAGCTGAACATAATGAACACTAAGTGACAGACAGGATCATGGGAAATGTAGTGAGAATGTGGATGACACCGTGGGGAAGAGGACATCTAGTGGACACCAGGAATACACAAACCAGACACTGTGACAGTAATTCAATAATTAACACGTTACAGATCTAGAAACTGACAATGATCATAAAACTCTTAAAAAATAAAGAAAAAACATTCATTACTCATTGAGGGCAATAAAGTGTTAGAACACTCTAAAAAATGCTGGGTTGTTTCAACCCAATTTTGGGTAAAAAAAACCCAGCCGTTGGGTTAAATTTTTACATTACATTTTTAACCCAACGTTTGGGTTTGTCCATATTTTACCTAAAATTGGGTTGAAACAACCCAACATTTTTTTTGAGTGAATAAACATAAAGTTTAATAGATAAATGTAATCTTCCAAAGATAAATGGACAAAGAAATAAAGGTATGAAAATGGCAACAGATTTTTTATAAAAATCTATAAAAAAGTGAGACATTGTGGCTTGATTTCTTTATTAAAGGGTTAGTTCACCCAAAAATGAAAATTCTGTCAGTAATTACTCACCCTCATGTTGTTCCAACCATGTAAGTCTTTCGTTCATCTTCGGATCACAAATTAAGATATTTTTGATGAAATCTGAAGGCAGTCTCACTCCTCCATAGGCTTTCAGAGGGACTCAAACTCGCCGGCCCAGAATAGTTATTAAAGCATCGTTACAATAGTCCAAGTGACTACAGTGGCTCTGCATAAGGGGTTGGAACAACATGAGGGTGAGTAATTACTGACAGAATTTTCATTTTTGGGTGAACTAACCCTTTAATATTCATTTTTCATGACCAAAATAACACCATGCACCGTGAGGAGCCTACAGTTTACAAGCTTCACATATTAGAAAAATACAATATAAAAAAACAACACATTTTTAATGACTCGTTGTCAAGGTTGTTTCAGATCAACAACTGCAAGTGACCACTAGGTGTCACCGTTGAGGACGGGTGTCGGGTTGTGTCGAAGCCTCGACACAATATGGCACATTTGGTTCAACCGTTTCATTGCTTCACGAAGCCTCAATCTGCCCACCAATTCCACTCACAGATCTCAAACTTTCACACAATCACACAAACGAACACAAAATCGCTCATGAATGAACTCAACATATTCTCCTCATGCTCGCTGCTGCTGCACTAAATGTTTATTTGAGTGAGAAGACGCCAGAAAAGACGTGTCACGGGGTGACAAAAACGCTCGGTGAGCGGAACCTTCTCCCGAGTGCCGAGTTCCTGGAGGGAAGCAATTGTGTGCGACACCTGCCACTCAGGTTCCGGGGCTGCGTTCGAAACCGCATACTTCCCTACTATATAGTAGGGGAAAAGAGTAGGCGAGCGAAAAAGTATGTACGAATCATAAAAGAGTAGGCGAGAATTACCTGGGTGACGTACTAATTATCGCGAGATTCGGACTTAAGTGCGTTCGAATATACCTACTTTCCTACTATATAGTAGGCGAAAACAGTTCGTGAAGGAAGAAGTACGTTCGAAACATCAGTATTCATAAAAGAGTAGGCGAGGAGTTCCCGGATGGCTTACTGCTTCCAGACAGATTTTCGAGTGCAGTCCGATGGGATACTTTTCTATCCCAGGAGGCCACGCGAGAGGATACGTCATTATCAAACATCACGGAGATCAGCGACGCGCGGGGTTTCAAATGTGAGTAAACACGGTTCCTTGTGTTAAAATTGCATGTGTTAAACTACTATAGAGTAAACTTTTTAACTGTTGAAGGTGTAAAGGAGTTAGACAGTATAGTATAGTTGTGATTTTGCTGTAAAAACACGTTTTATTATGTATAGCTCTAGCTGACAGGGGAGTTCCAGTAAGGACACGCTTATTTTAAATGTCTATTTACATCTGACAGGAAAATCTTTTATAAGTATTGCAGTATTGCACAACATGAAATATACATCTGAGTGGTAGGCTATGTGTGCTATTATGTAGAACAAATCTATAAATTAACTAAACATAAGTTATCTATTTTATTTGTCCATTAGTAGCCTACTGTTGATAAATGAGGAACATCTATGTTGGATAAAAAGTTTAAACAACCTCAACATGTAAATGTAGTGTTGAGCTCATAAATCACAGAGGTATGGGAGTCTTGTCTGGATGTTACAGGGACAGAAGAACAGATGTGTGTTTATCTATCAGTCGATCTACGAACCACCAATCCAAATTGCGCTGGACCATATGATATTCTTACACAGTTCAGCGCATTTGGATCGGCTGTTCGTAGATCGACTGATAGAGTCTGTTTTTCCAAGATGGATTCTGCTTGTATTCGTGAAGTTGACTGTATGTAGTAAAATATCTTCTTATTAAACTGTCTGGACACTGTCAAAGTTCTCAATGCTTCGGTTTGAAGGTAGGACCCTCATTATGCTACCGTGTTAGTGTGGGGCTATTTTGAGCCTTGTTAGTGGTATTAACAAGCGATTTTTATTTGTCATTACTCAATGCCCCATATACTAGCGTTATACTAGCGTTATAGGCTAAACTGTTTTTAGAGATACAACTATTTACATTCGATAATCATGAAAACAAATCTCAGATAACGATTGACTAGGTAACAATGTGTATTAGACCAAAGGTTCATTTTGCACCGGAGTTCTCCTTTAAGCTGAGGATAAAAAGGACATTCAGGAAGAAGAGGGGTGTTCAGTCAAGGAAGAAGAAGAAGGAGTTTGAGTTCGTGTTGAAGTCAGGACAGGTACAGGGCACAGTTATTGTTCCCAGGACCGCAGCGTGTGTGGAGAGAGTCGGTAGGGATGGGTAAATGAAGCCTCATGAAGCAATGAGGCTTTCCCCTGGACTGTTCCGGGAAAAGATTCAAAGCTCCGAGAGTGTCGAGAACAGCGCCATCTGGTGTTTATTTAAAATAAAGCAGCCAGAAGCCTTTGTAAGAATTGCTCTGTCAGATGAAGCAACCACAACACGCTCCATAATTTCAATGTTATGTGAACAAATAAAAGCCTTACACGTTTATGTTTGATTTGGTCCATTAAATAAATTATTTTACCAACTAAAGTGTGACAATAAAATATAAAATGAGCTTATGATTGATTCAATAAGATCTAATGTAGGCCATACTCTCTCTCTCTCTCTCTCTCGCTCTCTCTCTCTCTCTCTCTCTCTCTCTCTCTCTCTCTCTCTCCACACACACACACACACACACACACACACTGAATGGACATTGTGTGAGGATCATCTGTTATTAAATGTACCTATGACACTTGGCAGTGATAGTGCTTATGTAACTGTATGACAGAAAGGTGATACAGTTTTTAATTATTCTGTAATGCCAATGTATATAGATGGTGGTAGACATGTTTCTGCATTCTCCAGTATTAGAGTGATCTTCAGCTCTTTGTATGTTTGTCTCTGTAAGGTATTTATCAACTTCTACGATCGCATCAAAAGTGGCATTTGAGCTGTGTTTGTGTTGGTCTACAGCACTGTCCAACAGAAGCCAAAGGTTTCCACTCAGAAGTGTGAGGAGAAAAACATTTATTGGAGTGACTGTACATATACATTGACTGAATATAAGACACATCAACGGTCAACAATTATAAAATACAATAATAAAAAATAAAATAATAATAAATAAATAAATATATATTTATTTGTTATTATTCCTTTTTAGAAATGCATAAATACATTAGAAGCTATAAACTCAAAATATTCCCAGATATGGGAAGTCTTCCTTTTTTTGGCTGTTGCCATTGCTCTAAATACAAACCCTTCACCAAACACCAACACCCTCCCCTAAGCCCACCCTAACCCCAAATACCATCACCAAATTACCTAAAAGAAAACACCAAAAGTGCAAAGATTGTACAACAACAAAAAGACACAACTACAAAAAAAAAAAAAATAGTTTTGGTTATTTATGTAATGTATTGATTAACTTTCAAAGTGCAGCACTCTCAAACCAATGAACCAGACTGAGCCAACAACGGGTTCGAGCCTTCTGAAACCCAAAGCGAAACGCGCACGTGATTGGACAGAAAGTGAGGCTTCATTGTCATCGATCACGTGACTCTGGGAAACCAATACACACCCCGATACGGGGCTTCACTAGAAATTGCGTCGCATACGCGATACGCACATCGAAGCTTCAGTGTCATACGTAACATCACTAAGAGTCGGACATTGGCTTGTCACGGGGAAACTAGTTGGGAGTGATCTATGGAGGCTTGCTGGATCAAGCTATCGGCTGATTCGACACTGTGAACAGAACACGAGAAAGATAAGTGACTATTTCCTGTCTGCAATCAATTGAAAAGCGTGAAGAAGAGAATGTGAATGTGAAATTGACCGTTGAAGAAGTCATATGTTTCAGAGTGTACCGAAGAGAGACAGAGGATTGAATATTCCCCCCTGGAGTGTGTTTAATGGAGTGAAGGTGCCGATAAGCCTTATTTGTGTGAGTGAATTGCAGTGCCTTTACTCTAACTATATACATTGATTCATTGTGGTGGATTTGAAGTGGACACGAGTGTGGAGTGCTTTGCTGAGTAGAAGCTTCAGTCTTTATACACCTTTGGAAAAGAAAACCATTAAACCTCTCTTCATCGAAACCAAGAGTGCTACAACGGATCTGGTGAAGTATTGCCTTGCATTCATCGTGAATTGACTGTCTGTACAGTGAAGATTATCTGGCTGGTTGAATTCTCACTCAAATTGTCTCTCTCTGTTCGCGAATCATAGGAGATTGTGGAAAAAGTGATTGACGGATGTGTAACTACTGAAAATCGACGTAAGCAACATCGCTGGTAAAACAAGTTTTAATCCCTAGTTTTATTAAAGTACCTTGACGCAAGTGTTTCACTAAAGAGAAGAGTTTTACCTGTTTAATTACCTCTGAACCTTGGAGTGTGCAGCTATCGCTGGAAGAAGAGTGCTTACCTGTTTACCTACCTTCAGACCATCCTTTCCCTTGCTTCCATTAAAAAAAAGTGCTTAATAAAGATTGTTATTCCTTTGAAATTTACCTTTGCCTCTGTCTGGTCCATCCCGTTGCATACCTGTGGTGTCGGATCCTCACGGTGGTGTCTGGAGTCAGGGGCGGCTGGTCATCCGAGCCCGTCCCGGCCTGCACCGGTGACAGACGCACAAGTATCGCTGTGTCTGATGAAAACAATACAGAAATGAGTCTGTCGCTTAATCAAACTGTATAAAGTGTGTTTGATGGGTGTGTAAATATGAGAAATACCGTGAACTGCTCTCAATCTACAACTTTATGTAGTAAGTATACTAATGTCAATCTACTAGTAGTAAACTTGTAAGTGTACTATTTAAATACTGCTTGGGACTAAATTGGCCCATTTTTACTATATTATAAGTTTAAGTGTACTGTAAGTGTAAACTCTACTGTCAACAGTAGTAAACTATAAAGGAGAACTCTGGTCAATTTTAACATTGAGCTCAATTTTTAGTAAATTTGGAGTGCTGTCAATACAGAGAACAACAACAAAAATCGTTGTTGTGATCATAGGTAACTAAACCTATGCACGTGAACTCGACAATCGACTATACTTTGGACTTCGACCGAAAACAGGATGTAAATACAGGTATTTGCGCTGGCTGAATTAACATAATTTGTATTCATATCTTTCACATCTACTGCAGTCAGATTCACTCGTGTTCACTCTGAAGGAATCACTCAACATGGTGTAGGAAACTTTTCCTTCTTCTAAACAAATACCAGGAGACGTTTGGATCACGTTCAAGCAGAAGTTCTTCTTTATTGCGCGTGGCTGCAATTCTTTCAAACAGTCTGAATGTAAACCGTATACATGGTAATTTATACATTCCAATGGGGAGGAGACTTCTTGGGGTGGAGACAAATTTAAACAAATCATACGACAGCAAGGAGGAGTTAATTCTTATCTAGCTAAAACCGGTCTGGTGGGTTATCTAGAGGCTGAGCAAAATCAGCATATTCACTCTATTGTATTGCCAATCAAATCAGTCTAATTCTTTAACGTCTGAGCTAGGAATCAGCATGACTATTCACATGCTAAAAATGGCCAGGAACTCCGGTTCCAAGAACCATCCGAGAGCCATTAAAGACAAAAGGTGAAAGTCTCCCCAACAGCTAGGCTGAAAGGTGAGAATCTCTCAGTGATGCGACTCATTTAAAATGCAATAGAGAGAACAGGACTGGCAGGACAGGAGATTCTTGCTGGAGACTCAATAATCATCTGAAATCAGTATCAGTTTACACACTATTGCAGTAAAAAACTAAATTAAACATTTAATAAATTTGTAATCCTACAATGGCTTGGCACTTGTAATGACACATCAATGATTTTAAGAGGATAAAAGTATGTTTAAAACTTGCCCCATTCAAGTCAACAGGTTGTTAATTTTAAAAAAGAGGATAACACTGTGTAGGCAACACCGATTTTTGTCGTTGTTCTCTGTATTCACAGCACTCCAAATGTACAAAAAAATTAGCTCAATGTTAAAATTGACCGGAGTTCTCCTTTTAAAGGTTTTATTTTTTTGTGATTTTAAAAAGTGAATTAAGTTGTCAAAATGTATATTTCATTTATTTAAAATGTAAATAAATGCTTTTGAACTTTATTATTCACAAAAAAATATCAAGCAGAACAACTGTTAATTAAAATAGACCACAGCCATTGTAAATCCTAATCATGTTTTACAATATAATGTTTTAATTCTTTTTAATTATCATTATTATTATTACTGTAATTATGGAATGCAGCCTTGGAGAATATATTTATTTTTTAATCAGGTTTGTTAAAAGCGTGCTTGAATCATGGTAGTTCATTTGCGCAACCTATTTGCTATAACGATGAAAATATTTGAAAAGCAGTTAAAATCAAGTAATGATGCAATCCTTTAAAGCTGCAGTCCGGCACTTTTTTGGGTTTAAAAATATCAAAAAAGACATTTAAAAAAAAAACGTAACCAGCCAGTGTTCAAAACGATCTACTTGCCTTACCTCGATTCAAAACGGTAAGCTTGTTATAATGATTTTAATTCCAGTGGTACTGGTGGATTTCCGCGGGAATTTCGAGCATGTCTTTGCGTCATTACGTCACTTCTGTACACATAGAGAAGGAGTCCCCGGCTAGCGTGTGTGGATGATGGAGGTGGAGATTTAGCTTAGCACTTGGTATGGCGGATCCCGAAAGTTTAAAGCGACAATCACCAGTGACAACTGGAGATTCACCAGTTGTAAAACCCAAAGACTTCGGACTTCAGAGTGGCTACAGAAAAAATATATTTTTCACGTTTTGACGTGATATAAGCAATCGTTAGATTTAATCAGCATGATATAGCTTACTGCAATGCTTCCCCCCACCCCCCGAATTTGGTCAGAACAAAAGTGAATGTTACTTACTTGAAGTGGGGAAATTCTATGTTCTAATGTTGACACTTTCAAAAAGTATACTCTGAGATTGCTGATGACAGTACAGTATCCACAGCGACGCGGGCAGCGGACAGGTTCTCCTCAATACATTGTGTTCATCCGCGCTGTTTCATGCCGATTTACTACCCACGCACAGTTAATAATTCCGCGAATAACTGCAATTGCAGATTTCTAACAGAGATGGCGACAAAGAGGAAAAACGACGGACTGCAGCTTTAAATCCTTTTAACTTTTGAGTGCAAGCGGAATTAAATGGATGTAAAAATTATCATCATGTCATATGTGATATTGTATTTAGGTGCTGTATGTAGATTTTATACTAGAACAAATCCCTTCTTAATTGCCTGTGTGTGAAGAGGTTGTAATCTCACATTAAAATGATCCACTTTGTGGGTTTTGCTATTACCTCTGAAAGCAAGTATTCATATTTTTATGTGAAGATGCCGGGTCGGATTTACCGCGAAATCCAGTGACGTCACCTGCATGCGCGCTCCCCGAGCCTCTCGCCTCGTCTACTGACTTTGCACTCAACAGCGACGACACTGAAACTTATGACTTGCAACTTATGACATGTCTGATAATAACACGAAGAAACGACCTGCTCCCAGCACAACACAGGACTCGGCTAAATGCAGTCAATGTAACTTTATCATGGTACGAGCATGGAGCATTAGTTCAACTTTAAGCTGATAAAAGTAGCCTACTCACGTTGCAGTGGGAGTTTACCTAAGTTTCCAGCATGTTGTGTGATGCTTTCTCCGGTGTGTTGCGTCTCAGTCTGGCCTGTACTCGAGCACGCGCTTGTAAACTTATTGGTTGCAATCTGAAACATCACCGCTAGAGGCCGCTAAAATCTACATACTGCACCTTTAAAGTGAGAGAGAAAAAAGACAGCAACACCAGTGACACAATGAATCACCAATGAGATGCACAAGACCAAATATCATTATTCTTCAACTATAATTAAGTTTATGAGACTAAATTGTTACATCTGGCATACAATCTAAATGAATAGCTTTGAATTTGAAGATAAATATAAAAATTCAGCGCTCTAGTCAAACATTATAACGGTAAAGTTAAATAGCCTAAATGAAACTTCACTTAGCCCTCAGCCAAACCGATTGGCCAGGGAACGAATTATATCATTCACGAGACCAAAGATTGCCCGTTAGTTCTACACAAGACAAATTATATCTCATGTTTAACCACTACAGAGACGTCAGACGGCAAACGTCAGAACGACTAGCCGAGGAAAGGCTGTTCAGGTGGGGAACATGAGCGTCCGGTGATCGCCTGGATCTCATAACCTGGATAAAATTTTCATCAATCTTTATAAATAATCCACAGATTTGAGCTTTAAACAACTACATTCTCGCCTGAAAAACTCTTAAACTACTTTTCGTGACACAATAACAGTAGTATTATATTTCCACTGTATATTAAAAAATGGCGCTTCTAATGTTGTCATTTCCCTTGTAGCACGCGCAAGTGACGATTCTCTGTTAACCAATCAACGTTCTGCAGTGAGTCTAGCTCCACCCTTTTAGTGCCGTTTTGGTACCATTCACTACTTTTGACAGTGGAAACGCAAATAATTCCCTACCGTACTGTACCGTACCGCCTCAGTGGAAACGAGCCATAAGTGCAGCCACAGTGTAGTGAAATAAGAGACTTGAGTAATAGAGTACACAAATAAACCTCAACTGAACAATTAAAAGGTTAGTTCACCCAAGAATGTAAACTCTGTCAGTAATTACTCACCCTTGTGTTGTTCCAACCCCGTAAGACTTTCTATAATATATAATTCCCAGTGTGAACCCTCATGTGAATCTTCAGACTTGATTTACATGTTAAGCGTTTTTTAGGAGACATATTTTTTTGGCTTCTGTTTTTCCTTTCTTGTTCAAGTCTAAAAGAAACATTAAATCAAGTGAGTTTCAATGGACTATTTTATGCAAACAACTTGCTAATAATGTCTTACTCATGTAGTTGAAGTAGTGATGGGGTGCTTTCAAAATACTGCTTCACAAAGCTCAGAAACCTTTATGAATCTTTGTTTCAAATCATGTTCAGATTTGTGGTGGTTCATAGCGTGTATCAAACTGTGAAAGTCACATGATTTCAGTAAACGAGGCTTCGTTGCCTCATAACCGTTTTGAAATGTCAATGATCTCTGTGAACCCATCATGCAGCGAACCATTGAAGAAGTGTCTATGGGTTTTGCCTGATCTCTGATCTGTTTTAAACATTTGTAGACGTTTTAATGAGACTTTTGTATAATAATAATAATAAAATATTAGTAATTAATAGTCTCTTAATCACCTGTTTAGCTGAGCAATCCATGCAATAAACAAAACAAGCTTTGACAATTGATTAAAACCTACATATTATACAGATCCTTAATATTTTTATTAAGGATACTGTATCTGAAATTGAAATTTTGACTAAATTCTGACTAGTACAGTCAGGGGTATCTAATGCTAACGGCTTGCCATAGTAAAGGAAGACTCGATCAAGTGGCCACGTCATCGGGATAGTGACGACACAGTTGGCTGACGACACTATGTTGTTCTTAAAAGATGAAAAGCATGTGTCAAATGCTTTAATCAATAAACTCATTTATTTATAACAAAGTCTGCCTCCCGGGGAATTGGTTTTAAGTCGTTTCAGCCAGAACAGACCACAGAGAAATTTTCTGTCCAATTGCATGTACAGTATTTTAAAGTGCTTATAATTTAGGTCAGATTTGACTTACTTGCCTAACCTGAGAATACAAAAAAATAAGGTATGGGTGTCAAATTTACCACTGTAAAACAAGACATTATCACATGAATCACATGAGCTCAAGTTGAACACGTCTACTGCAACAACAACAACAAAAAACAGAGAAGTTTAGAGAAACATGGCTACAATCATAAGAGTATTCGATCAATAAACTTTATTCACTTTGATATTTCTGTCAGAAAAAAAAGAAAGATGAATCAAGAGTCATAAAAATAATGAATGAAGTGTGTGTTTGTGCTGGTGTTTTCCATTAGAGGACAAATTATGTAAGAAATATATTGTTCATTGCGAGTTAATATTTCAACTAACGTTAACAAATGAAACCTTATTGCAAATTTTGTGAATTACAAATATAGTGAATGTAAAAAGGTGGGCAAAAAAAAAAAAAAAGATATGGTTAAAAATATCTGATCTGTGCATTAAGACTTGCAGTGTAAATGCAGAATAAGTGATTTCTTCACTGTAATTTAACACTGAATTTTCTTCATGTGTTTCTCCAGGTAGCGTTTGAAAGCAAAACTCTTCCCGCACTGATCACACTTGTAATGTTTTTCTCCAGTGTGGATCCTCTCATGTGTTTTCAGATTTCCTGACTGACTGAATCTTTTGTCACAGTGTGAACACTTGTACGTTTTTTCTCCTGTGTGAATTATCTAGTGTGTTTTTAAACGGCTTGCTATAGTAAAAGTCTTCTCACACTCAAAGCACATGTACTCTCCCACACCAGTGTGAGTTTTCTGATGTACTTTTAAACTGCACAGCAGAGAAAAACTCTTTCCACACACAGAACATGAATGCGGCTTTCTCCTCCGTATGAACTGTCAGGTGTGTCTTCAGGTGTGATGCCCTAAAAAATGTTTTGCCGCACTGATCACAAGTGAACGGCTTCTCTCCGGTGTGGATCCTCATGTGACTCTTAAGGTGTGGTGATTGTGTGAAACTCTTCTCACACAGATGGCAGGTGAACGGCTTCTCTCCGGTGTGAACTCTCATGTGAATCTTAAGGTGTGATGAATCTTTGAAACTCTTCCCGCACTGATCGCATGCATGCGACTTTTCTCCAGTGTGAATCATCATGTGAGCATCAAGACTATGTTTGTATGTGAAACTCGTCCCGCATTGATCACACATGAACGGCTTCTCTCCAGTGTGTATCTTCATGTGAAGCTTAAGATTATGTTTGGCTGTGTAACTCTTTCCACACTGAGTGCAGGTGAAAGATTTCTTGGCTCTTGTTTTCTTTAAAAATGTCTGTTTAGTCTTTGAGCGACTCAAAGGTTTTCCTCCAGGTTGGACATGATGTTCCTTCTCCACTTCACTCAGTTCTTCACTCTCCTCTTTCACTTCCATCAGTTCTGAAATCAAAGAGAAAAAGTTATTTCATTGTGAGTACAACAAAAATAATTAAAAGAGAGGAATATGAAGTAAAAGGATATATAAAATGCTCTGATGTAATAACAAAAAGTGAAATGAAATGAAAGAAAATCATTTTTAATTTTAGTACATCAAAATAATTCTAAGAGAAGAATATGAAGTGAGGACATAAGTAATGTAATATATAACTGCTATTAAATATTATGATCCTTTTGATGCATTTTTTATAAATGATCCCTTCCATGAATGAGGTACATTGATCTTCCAATTTCCAAAACGTTTAAAACATAATATATAGGCTATATTCCATGCTTCTGTATTTACTTTTTAATACCTGAGGGCCGGTCACACTAGACTGTTTTTGTTCCACTGACTTCCATATGCATGTGAATGTGGGACACCAGAAACACAAGATCAGGTGAAGTCAAGTGTTGTAGTTCAAGTTTTAAGACTGACTTTAGTGTTGAATTGAAATGTTTTATTAGAATTATCGGTAGCAGTTCTAAAATACTAACAGTATAAATAATTTGTCAATTTTCCTGGTTGTTCCCCCTTATTCCCAAAACTTTACATATTGTTCGCTTATACTTACACGTAAGGACTTTATAGGTACACTATAATTACAGAAAGTTACGCTGTAAATTCTTCATAAATACGCTTTACTAAAAAACATCCAACATTTGGGTAATTCGTTTGCTTTTTGGAATTCATAATTCGTAAAACATTTGGTATATTCCAACATGGTTGCAAAGAAACTGTGAACCATAAACCAGAGCTAAAATTATACTTAGTTTGACTTGAGTACATCCCTTTACTGACCATTTGTTGAAAATTCAGTACATATTCGATAGTTTAACTGCATATCTAAATGTGATGAAGTGCTTGAGTCAGCATCAGGAATGAATGAGGAATAAACACCAACCTCTTTGTTCTTCAGGATCTTCAGTGTGTTTCATTCTGCAGGGTTCTGGATCACTCGTGTTCTCACTGTCCTCTTTAATAAACTCAGTCTCTGCAGATTTCAGCTCTTCCTGATGCTTTCATGCTCGTCTTCACTTGCAGCTGATGGCAATTTACAGCATTTATTTGGGAACTACAGTGGGAGGAGCTTCACTGATGATGTAATTGTTGTGGGAGGGGCTTCAATTATGGAAAATTTTAGTGGGATGAGCTTTTATGCCTAAAATAAAATAAATGAATATCAGTAGCTGAGTTTGTTTTTATACTTATTGATAACATAATAAATAATAAATAATGTAATGGAGTTATTCAAAATATAAAAAATGGTTAAAACAGTTCAACGCATTAAGACAGAAATAATAGGAGCTGATCTGCCCAAATCTAAAATAAATCAGTTACTGGGTTTGTTTTAATATGGTCAAAGACCAGATGTCAAGTTATAGTGTCTGTATCTATTTCAAATTGTAAATTAAATGTACAATTTATTTTATAAACATAGAAAACCCATGAAGAATAACACATTTATTAAATGTTTAATTTAGGAAACTGCAAAAGTGAAGAATACTGTTTTTAGCATTTGAGGCATGGATGAAGATTAAGTCAAGCAATTCAGGAGTCTGACATTAGCTTTTGTCTTTATGCACTTCCTGACCATTAAGCTCAAGATACAGCGGTGCCTTTGTCTCTATGATAATGTTAAGATTTGAGCAATCAAGTCAGGATGATTGGATTAGCAATACAATAGAGTGAATGCTGATTGGCTCGGTTTCTCTTGAGCAATCTAGATAGTCTGCCAAATTGGTTTTTGCTGGATAGAATCAACTCCTCCCTGCTTTTGTATGATTTGTTTGAATGTGTCTCCAAGCCCAGAAGTCCCCCCTCCTAAAATGTCAATAAAATACCAGGTATACTGTTTAGATCAGACTGTTTTTGGACAACCTGCAGACGCGCTCAATAAAGAATAACTTCTGCTTGAACGTGATTCCAACGTCTCCTGGTCTTTGCTTAGAAGAAGGAAAACGTTTCCTACACCCATTAAATGCAAGTAAAGTGTCTTTACAGTTTTTCACAATTGCTGAGACACTAAATCCCATTTCCTGAACTAAATTTTCAATAGCCTAAACCAATTTGTTGAATAAATCACTCTTTCTTCAATACCTTAAACAAGTTCAGGCAGTTAGACACTGTTTGCAAATCTCTAAACACATTCTCTCTCACTAAAACACATTTGACACAGTGATGCATTTGTGAAATGTGTTGCAGCAATTGTGAAAAACTAATGTCACACTGTAAAAAAATTCCGTTAAAAATACGGTACAATGTACCATATTAATTTGAAGGAATTTTCCGTATTTGTCTTTTACAGGACTTTTACCCGTATTTTGAATTACGCGTTGCATTGTGGGAACTAGAACCTGATCGGCGCGAAAAGTTTGAGACGCAACCGCCATTACACACGCAGATGACCGCGGCCAAAGTTGCTTTTTAAAGTCGGATTTCGGATGTGTGGAAGTTATTCTGACACTTCTGTGGTAAAAAACTAAAATTATATTTAGCTAAATGTCAAATAAGCTGTTTACGTAACGTTATTTAGTTGCCACCCGGCTTGTTAGGCAAATGAATGTTGGAGCCGTCGTGTTTATCATGTTATGCTTATCGTCACACATTGAAATATTTTATTTCACACTCGTGGAAGTTCCCCTGGTTGTATGTGTTATAGTGTCCTCGTTGTAACTGGTTTATTGGCTTTTATTTAGTCGGTGATGCAGTTTATTTCGTGCCGAGCGCACCCGTTAACCAGGATGAAGGGCAGTAACGTTACTTGTGTTTTTGGAGCAGTTTAATGGCTTCAAACAAAAGCTACCTGATGAATCGTCGAGAAAAGGAAAGGCCATTTAAGACTTTATTTAAAAGGCATGAAGATACAACGTGAAGACTGTGTGTGAAGATGCAGTACAGCTGGATCAAGGAAAACACCACATTTTCTGCCAAATGAGGTAACGTTACGTTAATGTTATGTTACGTTAGACTTTTTATTGTCTTGTTTTTGTTTTAGACGACACACCGACATTAACGTTATACACACACGACACATATTATATGACTTTAAACCCCTAATAATGACCTTGACAGAATAATTTACATTTAACTTGACTGCTATTATACTTTATTATAGTTTGTTTCATAGTTTCTGTTGTTTTCTTATCTATTGACAGGACTTTGCTGATGTAACTTAACGTTAAGTTACTGTGCATCCCAAGCACCACCCTGCATGCTTATGGGTTTGTATTTTGTTTTATTAGTATTTTTATTATTATTAATCATTATGAGTACTCAATATTGGCAAAACACATTTAAATTTAAAGTCTGAGGAAAAATGTTTATAGAAAAAGTTGGTTGCTGAATAACTGTTACCCCCTTCAAAGATTTTTACGCTTATAGGTCAGTAGAAAAGCATTTTATAAGGAAGATTTAAACAACTGTTTTTGGAGTGGTTTTTCTGAAGTGGTCGTGTAATGTTTTTCATTTTTTGTAATATCTTATTTGTTTAAGGTGATGGGATTTCAGGATTGCTGTCATTCAATAAGTTATTGACCACATCACCTACCCTATTCACTGTAAAATCCAATAGCTTTCTTGACTCACATATACCTAGTAAACTTTACTCAGTAGTATAAAATACATACTTCTTACTAGGTTTTGTTGAGTTACGGTCAATTGCAGGGTGAAAATAACAAGTTACCTCAATCATTTGAGTGACGCTTACTTGAAATAAGCAAGTAACAACAAAGGATGCAATGACGTTACTAAACCAGTGAGAGGCAGCAGTGAATTACAGCATGCCTAATGTGCAGGAAAAAAACAAAGAAGAAGAAGCGGCACATGTGAGAGCATGCGCAATAGATTCTGTGCGTATTTCATTTTCGGCGCCAATTTTCAAGATGTGGAAAGACTTCGACAGACTGTCTACATTTTTATCTGGAGCTTCGCTACGGTTTTGGAATAATAATAAGGTGAGTAATCAAGCATGTGACTTTTGTGTGAATGTATTTTTTATTGTCTGTCGCTAATTTTTACTGATTTCCTTAATGTCTACCAAAGAATTGAGACATATAGAGCTTGAAGAACATGGTTGGCTTAAGAATATTTGTATATTTTTTTGTGCATAAAACTATCAGGTACCATAACAGTTCCTGGAATGCCTGAAAAGCGATTTATTTGTCCCAAATGTAAGAATTATGGTTTTCTATTTTACCATTTTCACTGATGCATTCTCCTCTGTTGGCATTGTTTATAAATTATTAAGGTTCCAAATCTTTTGAAATGGTGCACATCTAACGTTACAGTTAAAGGTAACATGCAGCTTATGCACAGATGAAGTATGTGATACTTTTTGAAAGTATTTGTGATTTCACAACAGCATTAAACTATTGTTTTTTTTTTAATTGAGTAAATTCAGATTGTAATTACTGATAGAATTACAATTTTTGGGGTGAACTAACTAAGATGCTGTCAGCGTATTCATTTCTAATGTACATGTGTGTCAGAGACATTGCTTTTTCATCGTTAGGCTTAAACGATGAAATACTATTCCATCATTATTGAATGTAGCCACTTTTTTTGCACTTCTATAAACCAAGTTTGGTCTCCGAAGTGTTATTGATTAAAGTGAGTCATTGTTATGTATTGAATTGTTAAAGCTGTTTGTTGAGAATGTGTTAAAGTCAGGGTATGGTCTCAAATATATATATTTTATATACATTTACTAATACGTTATTAAAATCAAAGGTATTTGTTAACATTAGTTAAAGGAGTCATGACCTGTAATTTTCACTTTTCCACGAGAATCAATGTATGTTATGATTGCCTAACGATTATACACTGGCCGGGAAGCCGATATTTAAAAGTGAAGCGTTTGTTTACCCCAGGGTTCGTCAACCAGCCCACGTGCACGCGCACTCAAACACGAGATTTTAATTTCTCCCCCGTCTTGACGTCAAGACGGGGCCGGATACACCATATATGCACACGCAGACCTATGCTGCAGGAAGCCCGCCCTGCCCCTGTCCCCCCTCATATTCAGTCGCGAAAGATGCAGAAACGTAGAGCACACGTGAGTTGCTCTGTTGTTGACTGCCAGAATCAACATGTAACTTAAATGTGTTTTCTCTCCCAAGAACGGACCAAGCTGTCAGGGACCAGTGGATTAAATTCATTTTTAATGACGCGGTTCCTACAACCCTTCCCACTGGCTTAACGTTAGGTGTCTGTGCTAATCATTTTACGCCGGAATCGTTCACAAATTTGAATGTCTAAAAAACCACAACGTGAAACAAGGCAAAAACACCACATGATAGCAAACATGATAGCAAACGTTGATCTCAATAACCACTGTAAGCTGATAAAAAAAGTAGACTACATCTCCGTTAATGTAATCTACATTAAATAAAAGGTAGCCTATAATGTATGTCTCAGTCAAAATTATTGTCTTTACCATTCAGAGACATTTTGATGTAGACGTCCTTCCATCGACTCTACATCTTCCCTTTCCAGCTCAGGTTCAGAGTCTGGCGCGTGCATATACGGCTGAATCCCGTAGGTCGCGGCCAGGTCGGGTTCAGTCACAACTTGCGCCATGATGTCATTTTGGAATGAGATGCTGAAGTTACCTGCGGTGTCAACCCCCCTCCTTCCTGCCACCAATCAACGCGCCCCTCATTTGCATTATTAAAATCACCGTCCACGACAGCCAAAATATCGCATCAGATCTCGCGAGACAATAATGCCTTCAGAAATAAGGGTCAGAGGAGCTCTGTGTTTATTTTTTTTCCACTTTTATTTTTTAGAAGGGCCTGAAAGACTATAATAGAGCGTGGGTATCCAAGGTAATACTAGGTTATGACTCCTTTAATGCACTGTGAACTAACATGAACAATAATGGCTGTATTTTTATTAACTAACATTAAAAAAGATGAATAAATACTGTAACAAATGTATTGCTCATTGTTAGTTCATGTTAGTTAATACACTACCTAATGTTAACTAATGAACCTTATTATAAAGTGTTTCCGTTGTTTTCATTTTTTTTTTTTAAACCTATAAGTGACTTTTTACATAAATTGTATACCCCAATGCAACTTGTGGACCACCTCTGTGTCAGTTGTTAAGAAAACAAATACAATAAATTTACCTTTGAACTGTATCATTGCCTTAAATTTATTTGTCCAGTTGTAAATGTTATCTTTGTAAAATTGTGAAAGTATTCTCAATGATTTATAATAGATGATTGATAGCACTTAAGTTATTTGAGTAAAGCTTACTTGCTTTTTTAAGTGCAATCGGTTTGCATGGTTTTATCAAGTAAACTGGATTGCTTTTGAAGTAAAGTAAACTCAGTAATTCCAAGTTGTATGCAGAAAACATCAGAGTTAACACAACTAGCATAAATGAGTACATCTAAAGTAAATTATCAAGTACACTATACAATTTAGTTTTAAGTTACTGGAACTCTCTTGTAAGTGTACACTACTAGACGTGCACTTGTTAGTACTACATACTATTCCTATTTCACTTTACTTAGTTTTTTAAGTGCAATCGGTTTGCATGCTTTTTTTGAGTAAGGTGAACTAATCGGATTTTACAGTGTTGAGGCAGTGAGCTAAAAAATGGCACTTATCCTGGAGTTCATAAAGGTAAGCAACACATTTTTAATGAAATTATTTATAGAGCATGTTGTTGTGTTACTGTTTATAATTGAAAATAATGAAACATATAAGGTATAGTTGAGCAGACAAGCTAACATAACATGCAATTGGAGTCCACTGTAAACAGAAGTCTTAGCATTTAATACAGTGTTTTGAATTTTAAAGAATTAGGGATGGCAGTTGATAATTTAACGAACGTAAAATACTGTACGATTGTTTTTCAACCTCAACCTGGTCTGCATGATACTTTGTAGTTCAATTTCCTTCATTTAATTTCATGTGTAGCTAAAAACATATTTTTTTTTCTTCATATGCAACTTTCCTGTGCAGAAATCCTGAATGAAGGTCGAAAAGGCTGAGATGAAGGAAACCAAACGTCTACACATTCCTCCAAGACTGCTGAAGTTCCTGTATGAACAACTGAAAATCCATGTAAAGTTTAAAGGGATAGTTCACTTCGAAATTAAATTTTGGTATGTTTTAGCTCAGTGGTTCCCAAACCTGTCCTGAAAGACCCACAACACTGCACGTTTTCTTTGTCTCCCTAATCAAACACACCTGATTCAACTCATCAGCTCATTATCACATGGGTTAATGAGCTGATGAGTGTAATCAGGTGTGTTTGATTAGGGAGGACAAAGAAAACGTGCAGTGTTGTGGGTCCTTCAGGACAGGTTTGGGAACCAGTGTTTTAGCTTACCTGAAGTGCATCTAAGATGTAGGTGTCTTTGTCTCCACAGTAGTTTAAATTTTGATAAATTTAGGTCAAACCGTTCTTGTCTGTCAGTCATATAATGCAGGTATATAGGCACTGTCTCCAAAAGCATGCAGAGATGTCTCTAATAGCATGCAGAGAAAAGTCCAAATTAAAAAATCGTCGTAAGTGCACATTGATGGCCTAAGACACGAAACAAGCGGTTTGTGTGATAAAACGAAAAGTAATTTATATAATTTTTATCTCTGACACAATAACGTTCAAGTGATCTGTTTACTTAGTCTGCGTAAGCGCCGGAATGCTCCGGAAGTGGTCTCCCGGATGAGTTTGCGCGAGCTTGCGTAAATGTATTTTTTTACATCGGTTTAAACATCCCGGATAGGCGCAAACTAGTACCATTTCTATTAGCCGTCCTACCTACAATCTGTTCTGTGCATAGGTTCTGGTGTAAACAATGAGTGACGTACACGCGCGAGAGATCACTTCCGGCGCTCTACGGCGCTTACGCAGACTAAGTAAACAGATCACTTGGACGTTGTTGTGTAAAAGAGATAAAAACGATATAAATACTGTTCGTTTTATCACACAAACCGCTTGTTTCGTGTCTTAGGCCATCAATATGCAATTACGATGGGGAATTGCGTAAACTTTTCTCTGCATGCTATTAGAGATATCTCTGCATGCTTTTAGAGACAATGCCTATATACCTGCATTATATGACTGACAGACAAGAACGGTTTGACCTAAAAATATCAAAATTTAAACTACTGCTGAGACAAAGACACCTACATCTTGGATGCACTTCAGGTAAGTTAAAACATACCAAAATTGTATTTCAAAGTGAACTATCCCTTTAAGCTTTTGTCAAATCTCAAAATGGACCTTTAACTGAACATACCGAAGAAGGAAAGTTTTTCACGCAAGTTGTTCACTCCAAAATTAAAATAATGTCATTTATTACTCACCCTGCTGATGTTCCAACCCTGCAAGACTTTAGTTCATCTTCAGAACAAAAATTAAGATTTTTTAATGAACCTGAGAGCTTTCTCTTCCTCTGTTGACAGCTTATGCAACTACCACTTTCAAGCTCCAGAAAGGTAGTAAAGACATCATTAAAGTAACACGGTGTCCTAACCAGATTGTTATTTTTTCTATCCACACCAAATGCGTCGTGACCATGTAAAGCGACAAAAACAATTAAAAACCACAGCCAATCAGAACAGTATGTGGACAGATTCTCTTGGCACAGCAGTCACAATGAAATTGATAAGTACATAATCAAATTAATAAATATTACACCATTTAAACAACTGAGTGACTGAAACAATCTTTGTCATAGAATACACTTGTTTGTTCACAATGAGTTAACAGTTTTTTTTTTTGTAGTGTTCCAGCTGCAATGTCGCAGAAAAATAGAAACCGTTTCTAAAATAGAATCGTCACGTGTCACTGGTTAGGACAAAAACTCTGATTGACATGGAAAATATACCTTTTATCGTGTGTTGCGTATAGTTAGAACACGGTGTAATCTATGTATTTTCATTGGTTTAACCCCCCAAAAAAAGCGATGCAAATGCTTTGTGTGTGGAAAAAACAAAACAAATTGTCTTTTGTCACAATATTTTGATACATTCACATGAGCATCTCAGTGGCTTGTGTTCTCACCCATGCATTCTCACCCTGCTGGGTCAGCAGCACGCATGCATTGTGGCGCTCTTGTGATCGCGTGTCAGCGATCTATATTTTGTGAGAAAAGATGTCTATTTTTCTTTACACAAAACATTTGTGCCACTTCATAAATTTGAGGTTAAACCACTGGAGTCACATGGATTACATTAATGTCTGTATACCTTTCTGAACCTTGAAATTGGTAGTTGCGTAAGATGTCAATGGAGGGACAGAAATCTCTCAGATTTCCTCAAAAAGATCTTAATTTTTGTTATGGAGACGAATGGAAGTCTTGTGGGGTGTGGAACAACATGAGCGTGAGTAATTAATGAGAATTTAAATTTTTGGGTGAACTAAGGAATATGGTGTTCTCTTACAGAAAAATGGCATTAACACTAACATTTTACTCTACTATTGACTAAGTCTGAAGCTGTCTTAATGATAAAAGCAGCAGACCTGTATTCGTATTCCATTTGTTTTTGTTTCTTTCTTTCTGTATTGTATTTGTTTTGTATTGCATTTGAAAATGTTTTGAATCTTGACTTTCACAGGTAATTAAGTTTTTTTTTCAAAGAATTTTTTGAGCTATTTGGTGCAACACCAATATTGTGCAAGTACCTGCTCATGTTTTCTTTTTTTAAATCTGTCTCTTGTTTGTTTAATGTCTAAACTTATTCCACAATACAAGCACTTTTGAATGGGTCTTTGTACATTGTTTCATTTGTCATATGTATATATCTTTACTCATTGAATGCATTTAAGAATGTTTACATGAATATTTGTACAAAAATAAACCATGTTCAATTTGTATATATGGTTCTTGAATTATTTGCTACCAAAATATATGCTATACAATTTCTATAAATATAGAAATTTCTGTGTAAGGATTATCCGTTAATAGTACGGAAAATGTACTGTTAATATACAGAATTTTCCGTTTTATAGGTGAAGGAACTGTCCGTAATTTAACGGAAAATGTCCTGGTAATTTTCTGCCAGTACATTATCCGTTTTTTTTACAGAATTATTTTTTACAGTGCACAAGGTGACAAAGTGGAAGCGGAACTAAGTCCCGCGGAAATTGTGTTCCCCCCCGGGACGGTGTCACTGTAACACCGGGCCGGTCTCGGTTGTGTATCTGTCACCATAACAATGCTAATGACAGATCAACATCAGGTGCGGGGGGATTTACGCTGGGATCTGTGATAGGGCTGTGGAGGCAGATGGAGTACATAAAAGGGAAGTGCAGAGACAATGAGGTTGGTGTGTTTTCCCCGAGAGGAATCGTTTCTTTGGCGGTGTGTTTTCCCTGAGAGGAAACGTTTCTTTGGCGTTGTGTAGTGATGGCAAAATGAGGCTTCCTGAACCACTGAGACCTCGCAGCCCATTGCTTCACCCAAAGGTTCATTACTCGAAGCTTCATTCATTATTGCTCACTAGTGACACCTAATACTGTGCAATGATATGATATAGCAGACAAATTAAGTAATTCTGAACCAATGACCTGAGTAGACTTATGATGTCCGTATCCCGATCCCCCATTTCATTGATTTATGTATTTTCTTCTCACTGTAATATCTGTAACCTTTCGTTTGCAATAATAAAAGTACATGAGCAGACATTTGTCCATTGCCTGGGTATAAAATACAATATGTATCTTTCTTTGACTGAATTTACTTGTGCAAAAAACAACTGTCACACACACAATTCATTAATTATTCATAAATTGTTTGGATAGTGCCAGTATGAACAACAAAAGTGAAACGAGTGCAGTGCTTATGTTGGAGGGAGTGTAATAAAGTAAACTGCAACAGAATAGTCTGGGGTGGGAAAAGTTAAGAATTGTTTCTGGGAGGTTTTGTGCCGTGAATGGTTAAAGTTTTAGTGCAGTGTTGTGCTTATGGGACTGTGGATATAGAGGAGTTTGCAGTTTGGGGTGATTTTTCAAGTGTGTTGGGGTTAGACAATTCCTCTTCTTGGACAAAACCTCTCCAGCCTTGGAAAATATCCTTTCACAAGGAACAGAGGATTCAGGGGAACATAAAAATACCAGTGCCAGCGGGAATAAATGAGGATACTGATGCTTCTGTTGAGCCCAGACAGGGGAGCTCTTCCTCTTCCTTGCTGGCTCCATTACCAGGAAAAGTAACAACAAGCAAACACATAAAAAAGGGCAATCCGAATCAAAAAGTAGTCCAGTCCAGATCCAAAAATCCAATCCAAATAATCTTATCTAATTAATATATTAATAATATAGCTACTCCCTATAATATAGCTACTATAATTAATAATAACAATTTACTATAACTATTCTAACCTGATATAATTCAATAATATACAGCCCTAGCACATATATGACACAATAATGACAATGAGAGCTAACTCTCTTACTCTGACACTACTACACATGCTTCTTCTACTCCTGCCAACACCCACAAGGTGGCGCGAGTTTCGAACCCCCCTTTATCTGGAAGCGACACTCAGAACGAACCGATGACGTATCCACACAACCGAGGCCTCGTTTGTCATGAGTCACGTGATTTTCTCGTTAACAACACAAGCCTCGAATCGCGGCTTCATCTGGCACGCCCATTTTTTCTCGACACAAGCTCCGACGCCTCGGTTCAAATGTCACATCACTAGCGTTGTGTGTTCCCCGAGAGAAGTCGTTTCTTTGGCGGTGTTGCTGATTTGCGGAGGTATCTGGAGAGTGTTGCGGGGGCTCGGCTGTATAAAGGGTGCAACGGCGATGGAGTGAACACGAGTGAAGACGTCAAAGGATGGAAAGAGAGTGAGTTATGGGAATCGAGTGAAGACTGGAGAACGCCATCAGCATTGGAAGGGAGATAAGTAGTACGATCTTGGATCTTATTGAATGTATGCACCTGCACCGAGACGGATATAAAGTTGTGAAGTGTATTGATCACGAGTGTAGTCGTCACTTGAGAGTGGGTGGATTGAGTGATCATTGAACTCCTGTTTATCTTCTTCTGAGTGCGGGCGAGCAGCGAGGACGCTTTGTTCACCGTGCCCGTAAGGAGGCGCCCAAATCTCCTCGCTATTGGATGAGAACTGATTCAGTTGGGTGAGTGCTGGCCTTATTGCACTGAGAGCGGGAGTGGATATGAAGTGCCTGAATTGATGTGTTTGCACAGTATTGGCTTGAAGTGAGGTTGCAGTGTGTGGGGAATATATATATATACTAACCGCCGTGTACTCACCATCTCGAAATCTCATCGCTGTCACTGAAGAAGGACTCCAGGTGTTGAATGTGAATATTCATCCTTACATGTTGGAAGACTGCGTGTACTCGTATAACTTACTCTGTCTGCTCAAATAGAAGAATCTCTCCGACTATGTCCCTTCACGTGATGTCTGCTGGAAGGAAAGACTAACATTAGAAATATTCCCTCGTCGGCTTGACAGACGTGAGTCAGAAGTGATTCTGACGAATGGGGATCGCTTGCGAGAGCTTATCTACTTCGAATGAATTAAACGAGCCAATGCAGATTGGCATGCAATAATTGCACCAGCTGCTGTGCATCGCGGCGCAAGCATATGTAACCCTGGGTTCATTTCTACATGATTGTTCATTTTTATTATTTTATTTATTTGTTTATTTTAATTGGGTATATGCAGAAATGTGCTGCGTGGTGACGAGAGTTTATTATTGAATCAAAGTGTACCTGTTCAGAAATGGTCATGTCAGTAAGTTGTGTTTGGGTTAACGTTATTGGCTAAAAACAGCTTGATCCCGCCTCATATCAGTTATGGCAACTGTGATTGGCCAGGGTCAGTCAAGTCAAGATAGGGAGAGAGGTAGCGGGAGAAGGGAAAAAAAGGTGAATGTTTTCGGCATGATAACAGCGCGCTGGTTTATTTGTGTAAAATATAGTCAGAACTGCATTGTTTAAGTGTTATGCTGAATAGTATTCTGTTGTGAAGTCAACACGATCACAAAACGAAGTCAACACAACGCGATTCGGAAGAACTGTTATAGGTTAACGCTTGATCGCTATCGCAGTGAATTGGACTATTCATGTTACCAGTAAGAAACTTAACTCAAGTTTATCCCTTACATCGGTGAATGTGAGTATCAAAGGTGATCTAAGCGATTGCCAAGAACTGTCAGTGCATCGATCGAGAGTGACAGAGCCGCTGAGGAGGAATCCAGATAGCGCTCCTAATCGTCGAGTGGTTAGGAGTTTCTCTGGCATCGCGGGAGCGTCACAGAGTTTCCTAACTGATGACGGTTTCCCGTGGATGGATCTGACGGGTGACGGAAATCGTTAACTCTAGCCATTTACACTCAGGTACCCTTTGTTTACTTTATTTGTGCTCTTATTGAGCGAAGCGGCCATTTTACGTTTCATTCGGCCTCAACGCACACAAGCAACGTTTCAGGCCTGCAACGGGGGTGTGTGTGTCTGTGTGTGCGTGCATTGGTGAATGATATAATGGTTTAATACTCTGTGATTCATTGAGTATATTATTACAGGGTTACAGTTTGTATTTCTGATTGAAACTGAAGTTTATTTACGTGCTTTATTTCTGTACTGAGTTTTCATAGATACCAGACTGATATATTGGTTTACACTAAGTGAAGACAAATTGTTACTTTGTGTAAAATAAGGAAATGTCAATTTAAAGAGTGATTCATTAGCCTTATTTTGATGTAAGTTTAAAAGGTTAACCCTTTAAGTGCCTATTGTTGTGCATAGAAGAGTCAATCAAACACTGTATTTGAAAACACCAGTTTATTCAGAAGTTGGTTGAACAGATTTTATTCATATTCAATTTGATTTAGGTTTTGTTAATTCTTTGTTTATTTTCTTTTAAATAAATCCATTGTATATTTCAGTTTTATAGTGTGGTCACTTTAATTGAACAGATAGGTAGCTGTAATTGGTTAACAGTGGTTTAGCAGAGATCTGAGTTGCACTTGGTAAGAAGTAGTGTGGAACCAAGGGTCACAGATTGATTATAAGATCACGTCGAGAGACAAATAAACAAATCTGGGTTCAAGCGTCCAACATTCCTTAAAGGGTAGATACACCTAGGACAGTAGGGGGCGCTACACATAATGAGCAGCCGGTGCCTCGCATCCTTGTTTTTCCGCTGAGGAGCCGGACCTGTGACTCGGCCATACAGCGGAAGCTCAGCAACCGTGGCAAGGGGACTCATGTCTCCGTTCCCTCCTCGGGAAACGAGGGTTACCATACGTAGCCGAGACGTTCCCCTTCGTCAGATCACTACGAGTGAGTCAGAAGTGATTCTGGCGAATGGGGATATCTACCAAAACGCCACGGCTGTTGGCCCTTCCAGTGACTTATTGGATAACGCTGGGAAAGCGTGCCCTCGGGGAAGGGAACGCTGCAGAAGCCACGTCCTACCCCGGAGGGAGGCACTGTGACGGTTACACATATGGACTAGCCAAGCAGGGTAGTACAACATATGGCAGTCTCTGGGGTGGTTCCAGCCTGTATAGGGGGGAAAGAACATCCGCAGAACACGGGCTCGTCCGCAAAAGAGCTGATCACGGAGGAATACACATATGGGGTTTGCCGCAGGGACCTGCAGGGGTCTGTCCAACCGAGCCTCAGGAGCTTAAGTGTTGTCTTTGAGTCAGCTATGTCCTTGGAGCTTCATTCGAAACAATTAGGTAGAAACTGCTTTTTCCAACTGAGGAACATTTCCAAATTAAGATCATCTGTGACTAAAGGCGAGTTAGAGATGATTATTCATGCGTTCATCTCCTCCTGTTTGGACTATTGTCTTTTTACGTGTTTGAGTAAGAAGGAGCTTCATCGTCTCCAGGCTGTCCAGAACTCTGCTGCAAGGCTTTTAACCCACGTTAAGAAAAGAGACCACATCACACCTGTTTTAGCATCACTTAACTGGCTACCAGTCCAGTATAGAATTCATTTTAAAATCCTGGTTCTTACCTTTAAAGCCTTGCATGGCCAAGTCCCTACTTACATCACTGACCTGATACAGCTTCACACTCCTATCTGGAGTCTTAGGTCTTTAGATCAGATGTTATTAGTTGTTCCCCGTACTCATTTTAAAACTAGGGGGGACCAGTCATTCCAGGCAGTTGCTCCCAGGCTGTGGAATGCTTTGCCTCTTGTTTTACGTTGCGCGAACTCAGCTGATTCTTTTAAAAAACAACTGAAGACTTTGCTCTTCAAGTAGGCTTTTGGTTAGTTGAGGGGTTGTTATGGTTGTTTGTTGTGTTTGTTTTATTTTTTGTATTTTGGGGAATGTATTTAAATTGTTCTTGTATTACATTTTACTGTGAAGCACTTTGTGATGTTTATCTGTGAAAAGTGCTATATAAATAAATTTTACTTACTTACTTACACTCAACACAGGTTCCACAATGCATAGGTGTAGGCCTGGCGTCAACGGGGTGACGGAGGAACTCACAGGATTAGCCATTTCTGGGGAACACTACTGGAGCAATGGACGCACGTATCCGGCCCATGGGGACGGGAGAGACGTTGCAAGCCGACACTAAGAACAGGTCCCTCACGCCACTGGGGGTAAGTATACAGGAAGATACCGGCTCTACACGGAGGCTATAAAATCTAGCGAACGTGTTAGGTGTTGCCCAGCCCGCAGCTCTACATATATCTGTCAGCGAGGCGCCTTGAGCCAACGCCCAGGAGGAAGCCGTTTTACACAATTACACAATTTGTGCAAATTACAACATTCAACTTCAGATTTTAATTTTACAGGTTTTCACATCGGAGCTGTGAGTGTAAATGTTCACGTACAAGTATGAATATTTATTGTACAAGTTCTCAAATTCACATCTATGTGCTCTCGAGTTTTGCTACTCATTGACCTTCATATATTATGAGATAATACCATCCCTGTATGTGCATTCAGAATCAGATGTAGTGCTTTGATTAACGTCAAAGTACATGCAGCATTAAGTTTGAGAGTTAGGGCAAAATCTGCCAACACCGGTCTGAAAAATAATATATTTTCCCCCCCTTGTGCTTGCAGGTTCATTCTGAGAATCAACCCCGATGGCACCAAACACCAAAGCCACAGATCAGATGGAAATCTGGAAAGGTCCAAAGAAAAGCATCAGCCTGAACCCCTCAGTGTTTCTCATCAGAGAGCTTGTCAACTTTGACTGGCAAAATTACTGAAATGTAACAACACAAACTGACTTTTACTGTATTTTATTATTTTCAGGCCTGTTTTTATTTTCAGTGTGTGTATGTTTTTTGCGATGCTACAAATACAAATGGTCCCCAGGTGATTAATTCTATGGACTTTGGTGATGTTACCTTTTTTTTTATTTTTTTTTTTTTTTTTTTAGCTAGTGGCTCCTAAAGGTCAAGATTTGTAATTTGTACTTCTGAAAACAAAATGTTCAATGATTAAAAATAATATGATAAGGACAAATGTTCATGAGTTATTGTGATTTTTGGGGGGTGGGGTAAACTAAAAAATAAAAAAAATAAAAATGATACTAATACTGTAAATGACAATACGGTAATAATACTCTAAATGCAAATACAGTAAACGGTACAGTATACTGTATGTGAAAATACAGTAATAATACTGTAAACATTTTACAGTAAATTACTGGCATCCAGCTGCCAGTAATTTACATGTAAAATTAACAGCAATCTATTTACAGTGTATAAATATGTAAAAAAAAGGTATATATATTAGGGGTGGAACGGTACACATAAGTCACGGTTCGGTTCAGACATCACGGTTCGGTACGAGTTCGGTACAATGGAGGGAAAAGCAAGACAAAAATGCAGAAGGCAATTTTTTTTATTGTGCATGTCTCAGTCTGTACCCCCTATACAGTCTCTCCCCTGAGCAGCTGCGACAGCCTGCCCTGAAGTGTGTAAAGTAAGATGTAAACAGTAAACAATAAACAATAAATACCTCTAGACTCCATCTGTAACTTTGCGTGCGCAAGGCCACATTTCGCGTGGCTGTGTGCAGTGCACAGCTTTTTTTAGTTTTTATTTGGGCCGAATCTGGTCGAGCATGTACAGTACATCTCACAGCACCGGCACCCAGTTCTTGCTTCAAATTAGTTGCTTTAAAAAAATGGATAGGAGAACGTAACCTACAACTAATTTACCGTTACATATTTTCGAAACATTTCTATTTAGTTTTGTGAACCTTTTTATAAAACATGGCCATTTATTTTTATTTAAAGGGCTTATGTCTGCTATTGTAGGCTCATTTTGTTAATGTAAGTCTAATGTCACAGGGAATAATCTGGTTTACTTGCTTTACACGATTCTTTTGTAGTGTGGTTTTGGTGTATTAAAGTGTTGTACTAAAATAAAAATTCACGAATGTACCTTACTTCTTCTCGCCGCTGATTCCTGATGGTTTAGAGGACAATTACACCGAGTCGCACCCTGTCATTTCAAAGAATAGTACACCGGCGAGCGCGAAGTAAATGCCTCGTCCATTTGGGGAGGCAGGCGGAAGTATAAACAAACCTAGCTTAAGGCGGAGCTACAGATTAGGTGTCCATAAAACCCGCGTATCTAACAGTAGTTCTGCATTACATTCATTAATTTGCACGCGAGGTTATAACATTTTAACCCCTGCCCTTGAGGAACTCTCTGCACGTCCCTCCACTGTATGGATCTTCATGTGTATCTTCAGGTGAGTTTTAATAGTGAAACTCTTCCCGCACTGATCACACTTGTAAAGTTTTTTCTCGTGTGGATCCTCTCGTGTCTTTTCAGAGATGATGACTGACTGAATCTCTTGTCACAGTGTGAACACTTGTAAGGTTTTTCTCCAGTGTGAATAATCTGGTGCCGTTTTAAACACATCGCTCTAGAAAAAGTCTTCTCACACTCAAAGCACATGTACTCTCTCACACCAGTGTGAGTTTTCTGATGTATATGTAATTATTCCAGCAGTGAAAAACTTTTTCCACACACAGAACATGAATGTGGCTTCTCCTTTGTATGAACTGTCAGGTGTTTCTTCAGGTGTGATGAACTAAGAAATGTTTTGCCGCATTGATCACATGTGAACGGCTTCACTCCTGTGTGGATCCTCGTGTGAACATTAAGGTTTGATGATTTTATGAAACTCTTTCCACACAGTTTGCATGTGAACGGTTTCTCTCCAGTGTGGATTCTCATGTGACACTCAAGACTTGGTCTGGTTGTAAAACTATTTCCACACTGAGTGCAGGAGAAAGATTTCTTGGCTCTTCTTTTCTTTAAAAATGTCTTTTTAGTCTTTGAGCGACTCAAAGCTTTTTCTCCAGGTTTGACTTGATGTTCCTCCTTCACTTCTCTCAGTTCTTCTCTCTCCTCCTTCACTTCTCTCAGTTCTTCACTTCTCTCAGTTCTTCACTCTCCTCCTTCACTTCTCTCAGTTCTTCACTCTCCTCCTTCACTTCTCTCAGTTCTTCACTCTCCTCCTTCACTTCTCTCAGTTCTTCACTCTCCTCCTTCACTTCTCTCAGTTCTTCACTCTCCTCCTTCACTTCTCTCAGTTCTTCACTCTCCTCCTTCACTTCTCTCAGTTCTTCACTCTCCTCCTTCACTTCACTCTCCTTCTTCACTTCTCTCAGTTCTTCACTCTCCTCCTCCACTTCTCTCAGTTCTTCACTCTCCTCCTCCACTTCTCTCAGTTCTTCACTCTCCTCCTTCACTTCTCTCAGTTCTTCACTCTCCTCCTCCACTTCTCTCAGTTCTTCACTCTCCTCCTCCACTTCTCTCAGTTCTTCACTCTCCTCCTTCACTTCTCTCAGTTCTTCACTCTCCTCCTTCACTTCTCTCAGTTCTTCACTCTCCTCCTTCACTTCACTCAGTTCTTCACTCTCCTCCTTTACTTCTCTCAGTTCTTCACTTCTCTCAGTTCTTCACTCTCCTCCTTCACTTCTCTCAGTTCTTCACTTCTCTCAGTTCTTCACTCTCCTCCTTCACTTCTCTCAGTTCTTCACTCTCCTCCTTCACTTCACTCAGTTCTTCACTCTCCTCCTTCACTTCACTCAGTTCTTCACTCTCCTCCTTCACTTCTCTCAGTTCTTCACTCTCCTCCTTCACTTCTCTCAGTTCTTCACTCTCCTCCTTCACTTCTCTCAGTTCTTCACTCTCCTCCTCCACTTCTCTCAGTTCTTCACTCTCCTCCTCCACTTCTCGCAGTTCTTCACTCTCCTCCTTCACTTCTCTCAGTTCTTCACTCTCCTCCTTCACTTCTCTCAGTTCTTCACTCTCCTCCTTCACTTCTCTCAGTTCTTCACTCTCCTCCTTCACTTCACTCTCCTCCTTCACTTCTCTCAGTTCTTCACTCTCCTCCTCCACTTCTCTCAGTTCTTCACTCTCCTCCTCCACTTCTCGCAGTTCTTCACTCTCCTCCTTCACTTCTCTCAGTTCTTCACTCTCCTCCTTCACTTCTCTCAGTTCTTCACTCTCCTCCTTCACTTCTCTCAGTTCTTCACTCTCCTCCTTCACTTCACTCAGTTCTTCACTCTCCTCCTTCACTTCTCTCAGTTCTTCACTCTCCTCCTCCACTTCTCTCAGTTCTTCACTCTCCTCCTCCACTTCTCTCAGTTCTTCACTCTCCTCGCTCTCTTCCATCAGGTCTGAAATCAAAGAGAAAGTTATTTCATTTTGAGTACAACAAAAATCATTCAAAGAGAGGAATATGAAGTGAAAGGACATAAAAAAAGTGATCTGATGTAATAACAAAAAGTACTATCCATAAATGAGGTACATTGATCTTCTAATAATTATTTTAAAAACATTTTAGACACAAATCCCATGTTTCTGTAGCAAGAACTATTTAATATATTTGATCACTGACACAATTATCTAATGTAATATTAGCATTACAAATGATAAAATAGTGTCATAATGCTGATACAAATGTTTAGATTGATCTTCAATTTATTTTATTTAAAACTTTTTAATTATTACAGTCCAGTCACACCAGACTTTTCATTCCAATGACTCGCATTAATACGCATGTGAACGTGGGACACCAGAAACACAAGTTTTACAGCGTTCCAGTTCAAGTTGGAAAGCCAATTAATTATTGGTCATTTATATCATAATTTAAATAGACATTTGATTATTCTATTAAACTCTTTACATTATATTTTACTGGTTCGTTTGGATTCCAGTGTCATTTAAAGTTTCACTCCAGCCAATAATGCTGATCTCACAAACTCATAAGTCTGATTATTAGTCAAAGGTTTTGATTAATACTGGGTGGTAAACCGGTTTCAATTTTCAATTTAGATCTCCGAAGGCTACTAATTCCTTAGAGTTAAAATCCGAAAGGAGTTGCATTAAGGAGGGCAGAGCACCGCTAACAGCTGAAGGTGTCCTGTAACAACCAACGACCGTTATACAAAGTGATTTAGAGACTTCAAGCTCCAAGGCTAAAAATTCAAACTGTTTAACTAACGATATTGATAGCAATACATTAACTTGATACTGGTTTTTGATGTAGATTGCTACACCTCCACCTCTAGGGCGGTCAGTCCTAAAAACACTATAACCGCTTATATTGATTTCTTTATCTGAAAACCGATTTACTTAACCAGGTTTCAGACAAGACAATTACATCAGAATCTGTAGAGTGAGCCCAGATACGCACCATATCCATTTTAGGAACAAGACTGCGTACATTCAAATGAAAGAAACCAAGACCAGACCTTTCTTTAAAATCTGCTGGGGTGTTAAAGCCTATAGGGGTGTCTGGGCCTGGGTTTGGCTGCACATTTCCTGACATCAACAGTAGTAAAGCTATTAGATATTTTAGCTTAAGTGATTTATTGTACGATTCATTGCTTCTCCGATCAAAATTGGAGTCTTGGAGCACACAAGAGATAGTGGTAAAGTTGTCACAAAGCGTCATGATACTAGACAGACAGACCAAGTCAACAGTGTCAGAAGGGAAGAATAGGGGCAAAGGGAATAATGCGACATTAAGTGAACCGCCAAATGCGCACGTGACCTTATATGATTCACACGGTATTGGAAGCACTGTACTGGAGTAGCCATTCCAGTAATAGGTGTCCCCTGAGATAAATAAGAAGAAAAAAAACAAAAAAAACAGAGAGAGGCAAGGAGCAACAACTTCTTTCTCTCCATGCCTGTCGCACCACCCAGACGTGGAAAGACAGAATATTATGTAGAACCCGGGCAGCCAAAAACAGGCCTAGTTATAGTAAGAGTCTAGGTCAGCGACGGAAAAACCCAGTACGGGTTATCCGTTTCTCCACGGCGACCAATGATGTTACGTGTCGTCACTCGTAAACAGGAAGCCCGGCGAGTGAAGCAGTGCTGCAGGTAAACGAGTTAAATCAAGACCAGACGTCTCTAGAACATCAGGCTACAAACATACAAAATACAAACTCAGTGGCACTCAAGCTCCAGCAGGTAAGTAGGCGCGGTTCCAGGTAAATTTCCATACCTTCTTGATGGTCGTAATCACTTGTTCAGACGGAGATTTTATGGATACCGTGCATTTTCAGACTGAACTGCTAGGACTAGCGCAGTGCCAGTTCACTGAGAATGTCAGTCCTGACTTAAACTATATGGTTTTGCGTCATAAAACAACCATTGAGTATGACAGCAAGTCAGACAGAAAGACATGCTGCCATCTTGGAATGACCCAATGGAATGTCCTTACAATGTTTATATATATATATATATAACCAGAAAAATCTCAATTATATTTATTCTCCCCAAATCATGCAAGCCGTAATACCTGACGTCTGAAGACACATAATGCACGGTTTACATTTATGCATTTTGGCAGACGCTTTTATCCAAAGTGACTTACATTGCATTATCCTATACATTTATACATAGGTATGTGCAATCCCCTGGGATCGAACCCACAACCATTTGGATGGAAAAAGGAAAAAGCATCTCTAAACTCTCTTCTATTTCATGTTGTTCTGTTTCTCTGGAAATGAGAGCATTGAACCAGTCGCACTGATACATTTCTAATGATACCAAACATGTAAAGTACATTATATTCTCATGATCACTCTGAGTGAACTGAGTGAAGGGGAGAATGGGTAAAGGAACTGAAGTCGGGAGAAGGAACGAATGAGAAGGAAGGTCATGAAAAAGCTTTCCTGCATCTTCACTCTGCGGCTGTGAAACTGAAGCCTGTGTGTGTTTGTATTGTCCGTATCTCAGAAGATCAAAGTATCTAAGGTTATTTCAGACTTACATTGTTACTTATGACATTATTTTCCTCTTTTAAAAACAGAGCATTTCTAAAAACACTCAGGAAGTGACATCATCTGGGCTCTTTCTACTGCATGATGAGAAGAAAAGAAAATAATCTCAATCCATTTTCTCAGGTTTTACAAAAAATTTAGTATTATTAATCAACCCTGTTACCAAAGTTATGTTAGAAGAATGATCTCTATAATTGTAGAACTTATATAAATTATGATAAATACAACTTAAATCAGATATTGCTTAAGTTACGCTTACAACCCTGTCAGACATTCTGGAAATTGAATTTACTTGATACAGTTTACTGTTTATTGCTTAAAAAAAAAAATTATAAATTATATTGAGAAATATCCAAAATTTCAGTAACATGGTTGCAAAACCTTGTGAACCAAATATAAACCAGAGCTAAAATTATACTTGGTTTGATGTTGACAAAAAATATGAACATTTCTCCAACCTCCCTCTACTGAACATTTGTTGAAAATCTGTACCATTTCATAGTTTAGCTGTTTATCTAAAAGTGATGAAGTGCTTGAATGTTTCTAACATGAATGTTCTCCAGCATCATGAATGAATGAAGAATAAACACCAACCTCTTTGTTCTTCAGGATCTTCAGTGTGTTTCATTCTGCAGGGTTCTGGATCACTCGTGTTCTCACTGTCCTCTTTAATAAACTCAGTCTCTGCAGATTTCAGCTCTTCCTGATGCTTTCATGCTCGTCTTCACTGGCAGCTGATGGGGATTTACAGCATTTACTGGGAAATTGATGTGGGAGGAGCTTCACTGACCATGTGACTGATGTGGGAGGAGCTTCACTGATGATGTGACTGATGTGGGAGGAGCTTCACTGATGATGTGACTGATGTGGGAGGAGCTTCACTGATGATGTGACTGATGTGGGAGGTGCTGATCTGCCAAAATCAAAAATATATCAGTATTGAGTTTGTTTTAATATGGTAAAAGACCAGATCTGATTGATATTTAATTTACAAAAGTGATTTTATATACATATAAGAACCAGTAAATCTCCCAGTAAGTTTCAAATAACTTTTTTGGAAACAAAATGTCAGAATATAGGTGAAATAATGCTTCAGCGTAACACATGTAAAAATGAAACAACATAATTATTTTTATAAAAAATTCTTGCTGACAAAAAAAGTGGTTTGAATTATAGTGGCAAAATATAAAGACTTTGAAGAATGATCATTTAAGCATTTATACCTGTCTGTCTATCGTAAAGCAGTTTTATTTATAATTAATTTATAATTATAATTTATAATTTATAACATTATTCTGTTTCTTCATTAAAACAATGGCAGATATCTAGAAAAGTAGTAAAGAACTGTAAGAAAAACATTTAAAAGCATAAAAGGCAGAAATAAATGTACACATAGTAAGCAACAAATGCCCTCAGTCTGCTGACACCAATGAAATGAGCTTTAAGTGTCAATTTACAGGAGATCTGAAGACATCTGCATAATAAATGAGGTGAAAACAGGAACTATTGTCATGAAATAAAGAGTGTTTTCAGCAGATCTGTTAATATTGATGAGCCTCAGACTATCAACACTCATTCAACAAGCCATTCAGGATCATCAGCAGATCATCTCACTTTATTCTGAGTGTTTGCTGTTGGAAACACATTATTTGAGTCAGGATACACGATAAAAGTCTATAAAACTGCTCTGATATAAGCATATAAAGACAAAACTGTTATTTCTCATAATATGACATGGATCAGTCATTTGTATGCTAGTGTTATTCATTTTCAACTCCATGTTATTATTTTTTAAACAAAATAAATTCAAGATAGATTTAAACCTTCAGTGTTTTTTTTATTTGCAAACAAACTTTACAACTTAAAAGTACTTTGCTCAGTTATACAGTAACTTGAACAAATAAGCAGAAGTCAACCTGCAATTCCAAACCAGACCAATTGGACTGAATATAGCTATCCGGATCCATTCTGAATTATTAAACACAACAAAACACAAATGAAAAATAAAAACATTCTGAATGTGTGGTAAATTCTGCTATAGTTCACTTGCTTTGGTCTGGACCAAATACAATGTTGATTTTTTTTTGGTTTGGTGTGGTTCGCTTTCACACTGCCCTTTTTGCAAGTGAACCAAAATTTGTAAACCAAACCACATGTGTGCTAAAGTCATCAATTCATTGGACAGTAATTCTCAAGCAGGGAAAAGCAGGAAATGCAAAAACAGGCAATTTATGGAGATCTTTCATAGTGCAGTTTTTATTATTTTACTGATTTGGTGTTATCAGCTACAAACGCAATATGAAGAAACTTATGAGCATCATATGATACAATGTCATACAATGTTGTAATTAGGATTTTGCGAAGACGAAGATGTGCTGCACAAGAGGTTTACTGTTAAAATGATTTTATTTTTTATTATTTCTAATGTTATTATTATTATTGCATTGAGACGTAGCTGCATTCTACTATACAACCATAATATATTTGTCACAATTTCTTCTAGTCAAGCCGAACATTTAGTCTGACAGTTGCTGTTAACCTTTGAGTTTCTGTGTCTATGATATGACGAGTTTTTCTCAGGTGAAACAGTAAAATGCTCATGAAGTGACTCTCAGAGCGGCTCTGGAGCTGAAGTTCAAGCATTCATATAGTGAGGCGGCAGAGGATGAAAACACAGCGAGCGTCACGAGTGCTTCAGTGTGTGTGTGTGTGTGTGGTACAAAACAATTCAGAGAGACACACAGAACATGCAGGATTTATATTTAAACACTCTTTTGTGCTTTAATATTCACAGACACTAGTCTAAATCATGATCTGATTTAATTGAAGTCTATACTGACCGGCTTTTGATTTATTCTGCAAAAAAAATCATAGATTCCGTGACATTCCTCGTTGTACAGTAAATTCCGTTTTTATGACTGGATTCTGCGATTTAGTCCACGTTTTCCGTTTTTTATCACGTTTTCATAATCGGAATCGAAACTAAAATTCAATTCCTTTCACAGCCTTATTGCTGGCTCCCGCTTAATTGTTTTTCAAATACGTCATCAGCACGCATGAAAGACACATGATAGAGACACCAGTCTCTATTTTGCCAGTCATCTCAATCATCTAGTAGGCAGTCATTGCTGTTGGCAAGGCGAGTTTATTTATATAGCACATTTCATACACTATGGCAATTCAAAGTGCTTTACACAGAAAGGAATTAAAATAAATCACAAAATAAAAACAGTTATAAAAGGAATTAACAAATATATATGATACAGTTATCAAAGGAATTAAAAGAGTAAAAACATGATACATAGATACACTTCTCATCTGGCAAAACACCGGTGTATCATATTTTTCACAACTCCCAGTTTAACTCTGAGATTTTCCCATGGTGATTACACTGTAGTTTTAACATTTTACAAAGACATAAAAAAGATCACAATCTTGATGATTCAATTGAAAAGTTCAAGATTGCGTTTGTTTGAGAATCTCTTTTCACACTGATCACACATGAAAGCCTTCTCTCCAGTGTGGATTCTCATGTGACTCTTAAGGTTTGCTGTTTCCGTGAAACTCTTCCCACATTTATCACATGTGAACGACTTCTCTCCAGTGTGGATTTTAATGTGATTTTTTCTTTTCTTTAAAAATGTATTTTTAGTCTTTGATCGACTCAAAGGTTTTTCTCCAGGCTTGACATGATGTTCCTCCTCCACTTCTCTCAGTTCTTCACTCTCCTCCTTCACTTCCATCAGGTCTGACATGAAAGAAAAATATTAATTTAATTTTCAGTACATCAAAATAATTCAAATAGAGAAATATGAGGTGAAAGGACATAAAAGTGAGCTCTGTAAAAAAATTACAGTGAAACTTACAGAAAAACTATGTAAAATCCCTACAGAAAAGTATTGTAAACCCAAAAACATATATATTTTGTTTAAAGGGTCATGAAACCCTGAACCAAATTGTCTGGGATTTCAACAGAGGTATGTGTGCTGAACACCATTGAAGACAATATTAGCATCTGTTAGATTTAATAGTAGGGGGGAAATGGTTAAATCTTAGCTATTTTCGATGCGATACGAAGTCCCGATGACTTTGAAATGTATGAAACCCTGTCCGTTTTATTTGCCAAATTTCTATGTCACTGTCCATCTTTATTATGGGGGTTCAGGGGGCGCGTAGATCTAGGCTATGTACAGAACGTTTTTTTTTTAAGCGGAAACTTAATCAACTTAAAATATATTTTATAATGACATTATTATACATGTGTAACGGAGTTTAAATGTTGTTAAATTCATGCATTAATTGGACAACTCGACATTGGCTGTTACGTCCCTTGCACTTGTGTGCGTGATATTGTGGGCGGAGCTACGTCACCACCAGCAGACTTTCACATCTCTCACTGCTGGTAAGTCGCATCAATAGCCACTGCGTCATAAACTGAGTTTAGATTGTTTCGAAGTGTAAGGTTGGACTTTTATACTACACACGAGTTTATTTTATGTGTCTGTCAGTTCTTAGTTCTGTCAGTGGAGTCATGTAATATTTGCGATGATAAAATGATGTGTGTAACCTGCTTGTAAACTCAGTATCTCTGTTTATTTCTTTCAAGACATTGAGCGACTTTGATGCACTGATGTACATTTTAACCAGCTTTTGGTCGTGTTTGTCCCAGGTATGTGTGATATTTGGATTTGTCATGTTCTGTGTGGAAATGTATTGGCCGAGTTGAGCATTAGCATTAACACGTGTGTTATGTGCTCGCACGTGCTGAATTGTGTAACGTTAGCTGCGCCATTTTAGGTTGCAGTTTTTCTTCTTTCTGTATTTCAATTATACAAAATATGTAAAAGATGGTTACTTAAGTTTATAGTTTTCTGCATTTATGTGAATAGATGAGAAATGAGAACAGAGAAAGTGATTTATATTTTATTTCTTTAATGTATGTTTTATTTTGAGTTTTAGTCCACTATATGTTCACGATTACTTTGTAGAAATGTATCCAGCAGACTTTCACATCTCTCACTGCTGACATTGAGCGACTTTGATGCACTGATGTACATTTTAACCAGCTTTTGGTCGTGTTTGTCCCAGGTATGTGTGATATTTGGATTTGTCATGTTCTGTGTGGAAATGTGTTGGCCGAGTTGAGCATTAGCATTAACACGTGTGTTATGTGCTCGCACGTGCTGAATTGTGTAGCTGCGCCATTTTAGGTTGCAGTTTTTCTTCTTTCTGTATTTCAATTATACAAAATATGTAAAAGATGGTTACTTAAGTTTATAGTTTTCTGCATTTATGTGAATAGATGAGAAATGAGAACCGAGAAAGTGATTTATATTTTATTTCTTTAATGTATGTTTTATTTTGAGTTTTAGTCCACTATATGTTCACGATTACTTTGTAGAAATGTATTCAGCAGACTTTCACATCTCTCACTGCTGACATTGAGCGACTTTGATGCACTGATGTACATTTTAACCAGCTTTTGGTCGTGTTTGTCCCAGTCTGTCTGTCACAGGCCCAGTAAAGTGATCTGAGTAACCATCCATCTGCTCTCAGTGTGATTCCATCTACACACACACAGTCACACATGTACATACATTAATATGATTTGAATAGAATTACAATTACTGTTGGCTAATACATGTAGGAGGGCATTCAGTTAGCCTACTTTTGAAAGAACAAAAATAAGGTGTCAGTGTATTTCATTAGACTTTAACTTTGCCAGCTATAAAAGAACCTAGCATTTCCTCACGTTTTACCACTGATTTTTAGTGACAGTCGATATGCATGGGCCACGTGGCCGATGACAGTCAATGAATTGCAGTTTAACTCACTTCCGTGTTGGTTTCAAGAGAGAGACGTGGAGGTTGCCGCTTGACACACACACTCAGCTGATCCTCATCATATCAGCGCTCGCGCTGCGCACACACACACTCAGCTGATCCTCATCACATCAGCGCTCGCGCACACACTTACTCACTCGCATTCATGGTTTTCTCTCACTCACTCTACCCGCAGCCGTTCCTCGTTGTAATCAGCATTTACGCTGATATTTCTCTCTGCTTCCTCAGGTTGTTGAACGTTGAGTTTAAGCTCTGATTCTGCAAACCGCATCATTTCAACTCTGACGAACCCGGCACTAAGTTCAGTTGGATTATCTTCCAGTATGGAACCATAATTGCCGATGTAAACATCTGTACTTTTTTTTTCTTCTTCTCGTGTAATTGTTACTGTTAGCGTTTTGAACCATGTGTGTCCTTAATAAAGCTTTGATATGTTACAACCTGGTTCTAGTAAGAACTTTTTCCACGGATACCTCGTGTCTAAAGCTCTAGCTGTTAGCTCAAAGTACCACAACCGTTATTAAAGATAAATCTAGACATAGACACCAACCTGTTTGTTCCTCGCGTTTTATTATTCTCCGGGGTTCTGGTTCACTCACTCGAGTTCTCCTCAATCTCCTCTTTAACAAACACCATCTTCTCAGTTCAGTTGCTGCACCTCCAGATATTCCTGCTCGATTCAAAACTTCTAGTCACGTCTATGAGGACGATAATATTACAGTCATTTACTGACCCGACTCAAAATTGCCATCTTTCTATAGTTTTAACCTACAGTTATAACAGTTTGTATGGCCAGTAGCGCGACAAACCACCAGATGTTAAGATGCAAATGAATCTTCTTCCTCTGAGGTTTAATGGCGGTCGGCAAACAAAACATAGTGACTTACCGCCACACACTGGACTGGAGAGTGAGATGTGGGCAAAGTCATTTTGTAACTGAGCGGTACAAGACTTTGCCTACGTTTTTTTTGCTACTTTTCCTAAATCTGCCACCTGAACATGTGCAAATGCATTGCATAGAAAGCCATCGAATGAGCCAATAATAGCGTTTTATTTTTATTTATTTTTTAAATACAGAAAGTCAAACACACATACATATAATTGAATGAGTCAATAACAGCAATTTAAAAAAAAAAAATTATATATATATATGCTAATAAGCCACTGTGCAAAACTCTCTCTCTCACACACACACACACACACAAGGTTTTTAACTCAAAGACCAGGAGAGACTCCACGTTATGTGGCAAATCCGGAGCGTGTTTTTATGCTGGCCCACCGTGGCATGATGATGCTGTTTCTGAAAGTAAGTTCTTAATATTACTAATATTATTTTTATTAATATCCATGTTCAGTTTGGATGTGGCTCTTATAACCAGAGTTTTGCAGTGTTATATCTGTTTTTTATAGTAGCCTAGTTCTTATTTATGTGTGGAGTTATTCGGTTGGTATCTGTGGTATTCTGACATGACTAAAACAATATTTAAATTCACTACCAATCTGCAAGTTATTTTTATTTATAATTTTTTTAATACATGTGTGTTTATGTAAGCTTTTAAAAAGAAGAGTCCAGATATTCCCAGGATCACATATTAATGATGTTGTCCTTTTAGTAATAAGCTAACATTATCTTATCCAGCCGATTAATTTCAATTAATTGAGGAACTGATTCTCTACAAAGTAAACGGGATACTTAATGTTATTATTTTACTCTGATTATGTGGAATATGTGAATTACAGTAGGCTAATTCTAAACTATCTTAAAAAGTTGGTGTGTATTAAAACGTTTTTTATTTTTATTATTGAAACCAATGACTCAAATAATACAACAATCATCACAACAGCATACAACAAAAACACTTCACAGGATAGATATCACATATCTTTCAACAAATTAACAAGTCATAAATAAAGAACAACAACATGAAAAAAAGAGCAATAATAATAATAATCTGGAATGGTAAAAAAAGGCTAAATATTTCTTCCTTTTTCCTATTGACACATTCAAGAATCATAAATTCTTTATATTGTGGTTATGAAAACGGTATGTATGAGGACCCATCAATCAACGTGTGTTAAAAGTGTGTTAAAGTTACAGATCTGACCACTAGTTGGCGTATCCGCAAATGAGCAAAAAGCATAAACACACTTACACACGTCATAAAATTGTGATGTTTTAGGACATGGGAGATTTTTGGTTTAGAGGCATTCTAGGAGCATCTACAACTGTTTAGTGAGCATGGAAAAATGAGGACCCCCAAAATGCCCTCATTTCCCTGAGTGTCCTCATATTGAAGGTTTGTTATCATAAAAATGTCCTCAGTTGTCATGAAAACGAGCACACTCACACACACACACACACACACACACACACACACACACACACACACACACACACACAAACACATGTGTTGATGCCATCATTGTACTGTTTATTGTTATTCCTCATATTTTAGATAGAAAAATAGAGGTAAATAAACCTCTAAATTAAAAAATTAAAAACTAAAAAAAAAGAAAAAAGAATTGGGTTCAAAAGGTTAAAGGCAGTACATAGTAACCAACAATTACCCTCAGTCTGCTGTCGCCAATGAAATGAGCTTTAAGTGTCAATCACTGTAAAAAATTGCAGTAAAATTGCTGTAAAATAACAGTAATCTACTCGTCTGAAGTATAAAATCATTGGTTACCCGTAAGCCAATCACATAACGTTTAGTTATTACGTGTGTTATGCGCCAGCTCAGCAGCATCGAACTGCCACTGTAAACACATTATAAATAATGCGAAAACGAAACCATCGAGAGAAATACCGGAGTGAACATGGATGTCAACGACTTTTGTAGATTATGTGATGTAAATCTACCCCTTGCCGGCCTTTGGCCTCCCCAGTTTCTCGCTGACGATCGGCAATATTTGATAAATTAAACTTTTACCAAAACCTGTCGGGAGTAGGGCCACGACATCACCTCCATTCAAAATGTTTACCAAACACTCTTCTTGTTCGTCCTTCAGTTTGGAAATGCCGGGAATATTCTCCACAACAGAGCGAATTGCATCCCTTGTCTCCATATCCACGGTCGTTTTCGATTTCCCCAATCCCAAACTCGCCGCTTAGCATCTATGTCACGGCTCTCAGCCCGCCCTCTGTTCGTTGATTGGCCGGCTGTTTTCAGGCCGGAGGAAAACTGAGAGACATGTCGATGTCTCAGACTAAGTACAGAAGCGAAATGAAATTGAGCGGAAGTATGAAGTCTGACGTAGTCATGCTAGTGGTTTTGAGCCAGCGGCGAATGTTGAACAAAGGACCCCCTGATTGTTATGTTGAGAACAGCAAGAGAAAAAGCAATCAGATGCTATAAACTGATTGATGATAAGAATATAATCATCATGTAGTGGCTTATCTCACTAATATCGAGTTGTGTAATTTAAAAAATCAGCCAAATATATCAATGCGATTCATAACCCACTAATGTTGTGCACTAGAGGGAGCCACATGACTGCAAAATCTTCAAGATCTGAGTTTAAAGGTGCTGTATGTAACTTTTTTACTCTACTAAAGCATAAAAATAGGTTCACAAAATGTTTGGAAAAAAAAAACATTTAAACAAAAAGCTTGGAAGAGCCAGGACATTTTTATATACAACTCCGATTGTATTCGTCTGAAAGAAGAATGTCAAATAGGATGATTTAAGGGTGAGTAAATCATAGGCTAATTTTAATTTTTTGGGTGAACTATCCCTTTAACACGCTTAAAACTGTGGAGATGATCGTGGACTTAAGGAGAAACGCCCCAGCATCATTCCCACTCACCATCATGAACAGCATGAGTCTTTCAGGCTCCTGGCCAGCACCATCTCTCAGGACCTGGAGGAGGAGTTCCACATAGACTCTACTGTCAAAACTACTGACAATGGAGCCAACATTGCAAAGGCCAAATCCATAAATGACTGGGCATGACCGCAGTGTTCTGGGGCCTCATTTATAAACGTTGCGTACGCACAAAAGAAGGCGTACGCCGCTCTCTACGCAATAATTGGTATTTATAAAAAGCAAACTTCACGGGAAAATGTGCGGTCCTTCACGCAAGCTCTGACCCAGGCGTACGCACAAAAACGGGTGAAATGATAAATGGCGACACCGTCGGCAGATGGAAGAAACACGTGAAAGTGTTTGAACCGTTGTGTAAAAGAAATGGCAATACTGCCTCTCATAAATAACATGAAGACTTCACAATTCCTACAATAACAGCCTACACGAACACCCGTTTGATCGATCTGTAGTGTAAAACAAAAAAAATCAAACGAAAATTACAACAGAAATGCAAATTAACACATATTTGCAAAAAGAAAAGTGAAATATGTTCTGCAATAATATTGGCATTTTATGCAATTCATCCTCATAAATAATATGGTAAACACAACGAAATAATGTACAAAACTGATATTCTCGTCAATGTGTCCGTCTGGCGGAGCAGATATAGATGCAATTATAGACAGACAGATAGATAGATAGATAGATAGATAGATAGATAGATAGATAGACAGACAGACAGACAGACAGACAGACAGACAGACAGACAGACAGATAGATAGATAGATAGATAGATAGATAGATAGATAGATAGATAGATAGATGTAGACTATTAATTGTCCACTGGGGAAAGTTGTTTTCATAGTAAAAAAAAATTCATCAGCTACGGAATAGTAGCCTATTCATGCATATGCCTTTAGTTTGTTTTATTTTTGATAAAATAACGTATGACGTATGTCTCAACCATTCAGAAAGCTGCAAGAAATGACATTTGCACTGAACTATTTCCCATTTCCACGTAGATTATCTAGGCTAACCGACATCTGTAGCTTGTCAGATGCAATTAAATGGATGGAAATAAAATGCCCCATCTCAATGCGTATAACGCACAATGGCTGATCTTGTCCGACCATTTCTTTTTTGTTTCGGCCACGGTCCGAGGTTGTGAGGCTACAGCATTTACGGCGTCTACAACCTTTTGCCACTCAAGTGCCTTTTTGGCATTAGTAATGCCCACACTGTGCCCTCCAAACAACATTTTCTCCTCGCCAACGATAACTTCTACTTCACATTGAGTGAAGTTACTTTTTTTTTTAATTTCCTCTCTGTGTTTGCCATGATTTCGCAATCGATGAATATTAACTTGTGGGCGTTTCACGGACTATTTATGGGCAACTAGGGGCGTGACATGAAGCCGCAAAAGCTGCGCTACATTTAGAATTGATTGTGATTTATTAAGGGAAAACTGCGTAGGATGTGCGTGCGCACGGTTTTATAAATCCGAATATTTCTGTGCGTACGCACGTCCTATGTTTCATCCGTACGCCACTTCTGACGCAAATCCTACGCAAAGTTTTATAAATGAGGCCCCTGGGCACTACCATTTCTCAGGACCTGAAGTGGGACAATCACATAGACTCCAGTGTTAAAAAGCACTGTACTTCCTTCACCAGCTGAAGAAGTTCAACCTGCCACAGGAGCTGCTGAAACAATTCTGCTCTTCAGTCACTGAATCCTCAGCACTTCTATAACCGTCTGGTTCAGCTCAACCGCCTGCTTGCCGTCTTACGTCACTGACACCAATAAAAGGTACCAGACAAATACTTGTATTTATCCATTAAATAAGTTATTTTTGTTTGACCAGGTTCAGTCCAAACTGGGTTCAGAGATGACCAGTTCTGTGTGGGTTAAGATGAGTTTCCTCTTCTCTCTTTCTTCATTAACCACACGTGTTTATCTAAAAACATGTGGTTAAACTAACTGAGTTCTCACACTCAACAGAAACATGTTCCCAAACCTCAACAGTGAGTTCATCGCTCTGAAAATACTACTGAAAACACGTAGTCACACTAGTGCCACATTGCTCTATTAAAACTAGACCAAAGGTTATTAAAACAGTTCTGGAAGCGCTAGAACTCAAAGCCAGAACACAAAGAGGACAAAACACAACAATCTGTTCAAATGTGTTTGTTAACATGTAAAAGACACTGAAAGTATTAACAATGAATGAACCCATCAGTATTGAGTTATATTAGATTGATATTCTTCTGCTCATGTGGGTTTTGTATAATTATAGGAGTAATTAAAGCATAAAAGAGGAGTGACGACAGTGGATATCGAGAGAGGAACAGGCCTGGATTTTAAATGTGTTTTGTTATACGTGACAGCAGTCGTCGATGAGGGGCTGCTATCTTTACTTTTTTATTTTGTATTTATTTATTTTATTATTAAAGTCTTTAAATGTTCGCCGGCTCCCGCCTCCTTCTTCCCATAACATCTGAATTGCATTACATTCTCATACAAAAACTTTGAAACTGAAAGAAAGAAGAGGAAACTGAAATCTGAAACTGCCCTCTATACCCTCATGCACTATTCCCTGCATTAGTCCACTAATATAGTGCACTTGAAGGAGTGAATGAAAACGAGTGAATATCGGACCCTGATTGTGCATTAAGGCCAGCTGTTTTGGAGCTGGATATTTAAAAATGCCTCTTCTACCGGGGTCAGAGCGGTTCTTTCTCAGCGGCAGAGTGACCCTCCTAAACTCCATCCATGTGCCTTCTACTCTAAGAAGCTGTCCTCGGCGGAGCAGAACTACGGCATCGGGAATAGAGAACTGCTCGCTATTAAACTGGCCCTAGAAGAATGGACACATTGGCTGGAGGGAGCCATTCACCAATTTGAAGTTATCACCGATCACCGTAATCCGGAGTATCTCAGAGAAGCAAAAAGACTGAATCCGCGTCAAGCCCGGTGGGCATTGTTCTTTACACGGTTCAACTTCACCGTAACTTACCGCCCTGGAATCAAGAACTGCAAAGCCGATGCCCTTTCCCGTCTTCACCAAACCACTCCAGACGAAACCCTTCCGGAACCCATTCTCCCTCCAGCCATGTTCGTCAGTCCCATCACTTGGGATATCAATGAACAGATCTCTCAAGAAAACCGAGAGGGTATGGGTCTCAGCTCACGTGCATCTCCAATGGGCAGTGCGGAGACACAAAACTCAAGCTGATCGTTGTCGTACCTCCACTCCACTGTTTCAACCGTTCACCATCCAGAGGCAGATCAATGAAGTTGTCACCTATAGACTCAACTTACGACCTCACTTTAGAATCTCACCTTCCTTCCATGTGTCACTCCTGAAACCTCACACTGAACCTGTCTCTACTCCTCCCACAGATCCTGGTGATGCCGACATACCTCCTCCTCCCAACCTTGCCGAAGAGGAGCCTATCTACTGGGTTCGAGACATTCTGGATTCACGACGATGAGGTGCCAGATTAGAGTACCTAGTCGACTGGGAGGACTACGGACCAGAAGAACAATCCTGGGTTGCTCGTGACGATATCCTCGATCCAGCAATCCTTACCCAATTCCACACCGAGCACCCAGATCATCCAGCTCCCAGGGGTCATGGTAGACCTCGTCGCCATCATCATCTTTCCATGCAGTCGTCAGGAGCCGCCCATGGAAGAGGGATACTGTCACTTCTCCACCAGATCTACAGACTCCACCCACTCGTTCACTCTCCCCTGATTACTAATCACCACACCTGTACCTTGTCACCTGTTCACTATATACATTCACTTGCACCACTCTTCATTGTCTGATCTCGTCTCTCCATGGACACACAGACTCTACCTCGATCCTTACCTGTTCCACTTACCTGCCATCCTCGTCATCCGATCCCGTTCCAAGAACCTTCTGCCATCTTCAGTGACTCTCATTTGTGTTTACCATCAGCCTCGTTCTGATCTCCATCTGTAAAGGACAATACTGTTATTCATCAGCTAAGTTCCATTCATCTATCTTCATTGTGTTCAACTCACCATTTACATCTGCTGGGGGGCCAAAGAGCCACAGGGGAGGCACGGCACGTGAAGAAAAAAATAACTGTATGCAGCTAAATTGTTGTGTATTAGCTTTAAAAATTAAAATGCATTGTTTCCTTGTCCCAAGTCAACAGAAGTCAGCATTAAGGGAGGAGACAGTCACAGGACCCAGCAAAAAACGTAGGAAATATGATCCTGAGTATTTAAAGTTAGGTTTTACCTGGTCGGGGTCCGAGGCTGCACCTCTGCCGCAGTGTGTGGTCTGCAAGGAGGTGCTAGCAAATGATAGCATGAGACCATGCAAACTTATCATGTCGCGAAGCTTATCATGTCGCGCTACGTATAGCGAAGGCAGGCAAACCCCATAACATCGGCGAAACATTGCTACTCCCTGCAGCTAGAGATATGTGTTCAGTGATGCTGGGAGAAGCAGCTACTGCTAAACTTGACGCGATCAGACATGGCTTGTGATGTCAAAGAGCAGGTCTGGGACTTGTGTTCGTGAAAGCCCCTTTCACGTTACTTTCGTCAGCGGAAATTATGGCGAAATATCTTCGTCAACGAACATTTATCACCTGACGAAAACGAGACGAGACGCAATTAAATGCTGGTCATGTGACGATGACTAAAATTAAATGTATAATGCAATATTGTTGACGAATAAAAACAAGACTAAATGTGGTTTACAAAATAAAACAATTATCTTTCTTCTGCTGGACACAAAGGAATATATTTTGAAGAATGTCAGTAACCAAACAGTTAACTGGTCCCATTGACTTCCATAGTATTTTTTTTCCCTACTATGAAAGTCAATGAGACCAGTTAACTGTTTGGTTACTGACATTCTTCAAAATATATTCCTTTGTGTCCAGCAGAAGAAAGAAATTCATACAGGTTTGAAACAACTTAAGGATGAGTACTGTATATGATGACAGAATTTTCATTTTGAAGTGAACTATCCCTTTAAGCGTGTTTTGTTGACTTGTGGTTAGGCATTGCTACTGATGTTCAGTGATTTTAAAAGTAGCCTCAATTAGGCCTGCATGAAGTTGGAAATGATTTGTTGTTGCAAAGAATCGTTTATGGATGCACTTTAAAAAAAAGTTTATTTATATAGCACATTTCATACACTATGGCAATTCAAAGTGCATTACAGAAAGGAATTAAAATAATCACAAAATAAAAGCACCGGAAAGTTAAAACAGTTATAAAAGGAATTAAAAGAGTAAAAAGATGATACAGAGGTGAGTGTTAAGGAATACATAAAGGATCTGCAATTTATGGGAAGTTAATTCACTCTTGCAATATTAATATGGTTATTAATGCAATAATGTAAAAAATAACTGATTTTATGTACTTATGGGACTGAATAAAAAGTAAATTTTAAAATTATTTGTCTTATTCAGCATCCAATACCAGACAAATACTAGTAATTATCCATTAAATAAGTTATTTTTGTTTGACCAGGTTCAGTCCAAACTGAGTTCAGAGATGACCAGTTCTGTGTGGGTTTAGATGTCAGTTCCTCTTCTTTCTTTCTTTCTTTCTTTCTTCTTTAACCACACGTGTTTCTCTAAAAACATGTGGTTAAACTAACTGAGTTCTCACACTCAACAGAAACATGTTCCCAAACCTCAACAGTGAGTTCATCGCTCTGAAAATACTACTGAAAATACGTAGTCACACTAGTGCCATATTGCTAAATTAAAACTAGACCAAAGGTTATTAAAACAGTTCTGGAAGCGCTAGAACTCAAAGCCAGAACACAAAGAGGACAACAGACAACAATCTGTTACTATTTGTTTGTTAACATGTAAAAGACACTGAAAGTATTAAGTAAAAGTATTAACAATGAATGAACCCATCAGGATTGAGTTATATTAGATTGATATTCCTCTGCTCATGTGGGTTTTGTATAATTATTTGCCTGATTTGTTCTTGTTCACAGAGGCATAAAGTTGACTGCAGTTCTCCTGAGCTCCAGCTTTCGCTCCTCTGATGGAAGCATACGTCACTTTATCATCACAGCGAACCTGAATGAACATCACAGTTGTTTCAACCCACAATTATTACAGCATGAGCTCAATTCATGAAGAACTGCATTTAATCACACAAACCAAGAAGAACTGCATATAAGAGGAAAATACAAACTATCATGTTGAGAGAAGCTGGACAACATCAAGGAAGTGTTCGCTCACCTTGTTCTTTTTGATTCGTTTTTTACTGTACGCA
>JARPMJ010003263.1:0-96818 GCA_033366665.1 Phoxinus dragarum | reverse complement strand
TATATCCTCTGCTTTCAAGGTAATGCCTATTCACCCCGATTCATGGCACTTATTCGGTGTAAACTGGCAGAAAAAGTTCTATTTCGCCGTGCGCCTAACCTTCGGCTGCAAAAGCAGTCCAAAAATCTTCGACACGCTCTCTGAAGCCATATGTTGGATCCTTTCCAATAATTATGCAATTCCTCATCTTCTCCACCTGCTCGACGATTTCCTGATAATTTCACCTCACGACACCATCCCCGAGGCTCACCTCCGCATAGTGGAAAAAGTTTTCGCCGAGCTAGGGATTCCGTTAGCCCAGGAGAAAACATCGGGTCCAACTACATCCATCGAGTTCCTAGGCATCAATCTAGACTCAGTAAAATTCCAGTCCTCGCTGCCTAAGGAAAAAATCGATCGCATCATCCTAATCGCTTCCAATTTCACAGACGGCACAGATTGTTCAAAACGCGAACTTCTCTCGCTGCTGGGCCACCTAAATTATGCGATGCGCATTATTCCACAGGGCCGACCCTTTATCACGCATCTCCTAGCCCTCACGTCATCCGTTCATGCGCTGGAAGATCGGATCATCCTTTCTGGAGAGGCAAAAAACGAGCTAAAATTATGGATTAATTTCCTCAATCAGTGGAACGGCTTAACTTTTTTTTACGACGACTTTATATCTCTCCCCCTTGATATCAAACTGTTCACAGACGCAGCACCCTCGATCGGCTTCGGCGGCTATTACCAAGGACGCTGGTTCGCGTCTCCCTGGCCCCCTCAGCTCCTAGACACACCCCAGTCTTCAGCCTCCTCTGCCCTTTTCGAGCTCTACCCAATCGTCGTCGCAGCTTCCCTATGGGGGAAAGAATGGTCAACCAAAAGCATCCAAATCCATTGCGACAACGAAGCAACCGTACACTGCATCAACAAAGGTCGTTCTCGCTCACCTGCGCTCATGCCACTCCTCAGACGCCTCATATGGACCTCCGCATGCGACCAGTTCTTAATAACTGCAAAACACATCCCAGGGGCTCAAAATCAAATCGCTGACTCTCTCTCCCGTTTCTCTTTTCAGAAATTCAGGATGCTGGCGCCAGAAGCAGACCCCACTCCAACCCCAGTACCTCCTTATTCTCAGCTGATCTTCCCATAAACCATCCGCTAAAATCCCTCCTGGACACGTCCATCGATTCCATCCTCCAAGCCGTTTCTCCCAGAACCCTGCAAACATATTACACCGCATGGAAATCGTTCAAATCATTCCACCTCTCTCACAACCTGCCGTTTCCTGAATTTTCTCTTTTAACAGTTACCTCATTCATATCTCATCTTCATAGTATCAAAGGTCTCCAAGCCGGATCCATTAAGAGCTACCTAAGCGGCATTCAATTCTTCCACAAATTAATCCACGGTAAACCTACACCTGCAATAAATAACTCCCAAACGTCCCTTCTAGTTAAGGGAATCCAAAGATCCCGCCCCACGCGTCCAGATACCAGACAACCAATCACAATCGATATACTCACCAGATGCATCTCATCACTCCGTCTTGGATACCACTCCACCAACACCGCCTATACGTTAGAAGCTATGTTCATCCTAGCATTCTTCGGTTTCCTCCGCTGTTCCGAACTGACCATCACTTCCTTATTCGACCCAAATATCCATCCCACTATGTCAGACCTTCAGGTCGTAGATAATGAAACCATATCATTTTTCATTAAACAAAGCAAAACGGACAAAGATAAAAGAGGTCACTTCGTATATATTTTCAATCTTCAAACACCCATCCAACCGTTCCATGCGCTTTTTAATTATCTGCAGTACAAACGTTCCACGTCCAAATCCCCACTCGACCCACTTTTCACTAACGACTCCAACCATCCAGCTACGAGATTCTGGTTCCAAAAGCATCTTAAAGCAGTCCTCATTAAATCCGGCGTCTCAGCAGAGCGTTTCTCTAGCCACTCCTTCCGCATCGGAGCAGCTACCACAGCCGCACAAAAAGGTCTCTCCCAACAACAAATCAAAACCCTCGGTCGCTGGTCATCGAATGCCTTCAAAACCTATATTAGATCAAGCCGTTTCTACATCAGAAATGCTCACCAAGCCCTAACTAATTAGTTCATTATAATTATCACCTGCTGCGTCTCATTCAGTTCCATCCGTTCCACCAAACCTTCCGTTCATCTGGGCTCGCCGCTTGCACGCTCGCTTAATATTCACAGGGAACGTTTTCTATCATATGCAGACTCCCCCGTTCGCACGCAGCGATGACTCACCCGTTCGAAGGCCGGGTTCCGTCCCCCTTCCAAAACGCCGGTTGAGCCCTCCCGTTCGAATTGCAGTGAGAGTCTGCCCGTCTTAGACGTCGCCGGACGTTCCGCGCTCGTGTCGCCAGGTGGGCTCCCCATTCGTCGGGACGTGAGGGGTTTTTCCCGTGCCCCAGCCCCCCCTTCGAAGCGCCGGTCGAGCCTTCCCGACCGAGTCCAGCGGGCGCCCTCCGTCCAACCTGGCGAGGCTTACCCGTCCGATGCCGTGAGCAAATAAGTTCCCATCGGACGCCGCGAGAGCCCTCCTAGGTGAACGGTTAAACTCGTCCACAAATTCACGCTCGCATAATTCTTGCGTCAGCGAGCTGTCAGTTCAACTGCAGAATGGGCTTATCCGTCCGATGCCGTGAGCATCCAAGTTCCCGTCGGATGTTGCGAGAGCCTTCCCAGTCGAACAGGCAAGCTCATTCCTTGGTAAATACATACCCTTCACTTTTTGGGGGGCTAAATTCTACGCTCGCTGTCCTTTCGTTTATCTGGCATTTGGGGGAGTACTCTGGGGTCGGGCCGAATTCTGAGCTCGGAGCCCTCCCCCCGGACAGCAAGCCAAATACGCATTATAATATTACATCAGATTTCATTAACATGTAAACTCGTGAAATGAAGTTTTATGTAACAAAGTTCGGGAGGAGCATGTTCAGGTAATCATCCAATCAGCACGAGAAGGAGCCAGTATAAATAAAGCCTTTCCTTACCTCCTGTCTCATGACTAATTTCTCAGCATCCCACCTCCACCCCTTCACCCCACATTCGGCTGGGTCCGTTCATAGATACCTATGATCTCTAAAGTTATGGGGGGAGTACTCTGGGGTCGGGCCGAATTCTGAGCTCGGAGCCCTCCCCCCGGACAGCAAGCCAAATACGCATTATAATATTACATCAGATTTCATCAACATGTAAACTCGTGAAATAAACTATAAATGACACGCGTTACTAACGTAATCCGCGCACTTACACCGCTAACATGAGAGTATCAACCTACCTTACACGGGACCGAGAACCAACACCAAAAACGACAGGAATGGGAAGCACCCAGACCTACGAGGACCCGTACACCCGTCAAAATAAGGGTCCTTAAATATTACGGCTGCTTCCACCTTATTGGCATGTCCAAGCCCCACTTAACGAGGACCAATAGGCTGGCAAGATCACTTATCCTGCCACATTCACAAGCAGAATCACTGAAGGAGAAAACCATAATTAAAGTCACCATTATGGAGATGAGTGTGTTTTAGTTGGGCTCTTGACCCTTAAAGGCCATGTTGCAGGTTAACCACCACTGTCGATTAATGGGTACATAAATCACTCAAGATATGTATATCATTTTTAAAATGTCTCAAAAATGGTCTTAAATACCATTTTTTTACGTTTTTGGTATTAACGGGTTTTTTTCACGCAATTCGGTGATGACGCCACGTTGGGGAGACGTGGAGGAAAGCTAGCCTGATGGCCGTCAAAGCCAGTGAAATGCATGGTCCGAGCAGAATGAGTGGAGAGTTGGTGAAGTGTCCTGGTGAGTTGCTATCATTTAGCAACGCAGCAATGAGATAACGACACATATTTTTTTTTTACTGTCATTGAATAGCACCGACTGAAAAACAAACTTTTCTTTATAGTGGCGGTGATCATGACGTTAGTTCAGATAAGTAACGTTACCGGTAGCCTTTGTCATAGTACTGGTAAACTTTGTCTTTGTCATCTATAAATAGAAGGCTTCGTACTAGCTATATGGGCGTTTCTAAGTGTTTCTCTTCCTCCGGTGAAAATGTTGTTGCAAACGTAGCCGGCGCGTGTCTGTCGCGGTGTTTGGCAGGTGCTTGTGCGGCCGGTGCCGTCCCGTGGAAACTGCGCTGGAAAGCTTGTGCTGTAGGGCAGTAAGTCGAGGAACTCACCCCGCGACCAGATGTGACTGAATGCTGAATGCATGCTGCCTGAATCCGTTTGTGCTGAAGATATAGCATACACACGACACATCTCAGGCAGGATCATGGTCCCCTTCAAGCCAGCGCACGAGTAGCCTATGTTAATTGTTTGTTTACTTTTTTCACAAAGTCTTATGAACCAACTTAAACAGTTATAGGTGACTATAGATGTGTTGTATAGACAATGATCATGTTCTATAATCTGCGCTATCTGAATACTCTCGTCTACTACTCGTCTCTTTAGTCACTCTCAGCGCTCTCCAGGCGGGCTTTGGTAAACTCCCTCCCCAAGGTGACGTCATGGAATGCATTGTGGCGGAAAGGAGAATCGTTGGCGCTGTAAGATAGTACCTACTTTTTCGTATTATATTCCGTTTTGTGATACCCAACAACATAAAATACAATTGATAACAGTTTAAATGTTCATTACCAACAAGCAAATTGCACAAATTCGTTGAAAAATTTAACCTGCAACACGGCCTTTAAATTATTAATTTTAAGTTTTGTTTGGCTGCTGTACATGAGTTATATCAGCCAGATGAACAAATAGAAACGGTGATCTGATGGTGTTGGTTGTGTTTTAACTAGGGCTGTCCGTTAAACGCGTTATTAAAGGCGTTAACGCAAACCCATTTTAACGGTGTCAATTTTTTTATCGCGAGATTAACGCCTAGCAAACTTTGTAGTTTTTTGCACATGCTTTTGCAACAACTATAACGTTATTAAAACTACAACACCACAGCGGATCTAGCGAGACCAGAAACAAAACAACAGGCGCCGCACACACTTGTTTGGGTTTGCGAGCCGCCAAAGAGTGGACGAGAAGCGCAGAGCCGAGCCACGTCTAGGACAACTGAGCGAGTCTAGCACATCGGACGCGCACTTTCTCAGTTTATGGCCAGAAATAAACACGCAGAATGGCGCCGCCGGTGTGTGTACACTCCTAGATAATAATGTGTTCGAATTTTAAATACGAGCCGCTGCGCGACGCGGCGCTTCTCGTCTGAACGTTACGTTTTGAGTGGATGAATGATGAGCGCGAGACGCCGAAATGGAGGCCAATAAAGATTCTGAATGGAAAGTTTACTTTTAAAAAGTTGCCAAATGGTTCAATTGACAAGACCAAAGTAATCTGTGTGTTTTGTCGTTGTGAACTGAGCTATCATCGCAGCACGTCCAGTCTGAAATACCACTTGATAGTCAAGCACACACACAGCTGATGCGTTTCTACGCCCACTCGTCAACATCAGTAACGTTACCTCGTCAGTATTTCTTTCACCCTTTTATTGATGGACAGTGTTACATTGTGTGAGAGATTAATTGCTCCAAGTGAGAATGTTAGTGTGAAATTGAACACATATGCCAATGTTGTTTTCAATAATAATAAAAAACATTTGCACAAAGCAAGTGATCCACTTCTCCATGTTGATAAGAGCATTAAAATGAGAAAAAAATAATGGGACAAAAAGAAATCAAGAGACATTTAGAATAGATAAAAATGTGTGATTAATCGCGAGTTAACTATGACATTAATGCGATTAAATATTTTAATCGTTTGACAGCCCTAGTTTTAACATAATAATTATTTCACAATCATTTAACCTGAATCACTGAACTAATTAAAAGTCCAATTTATGAGTTAGGTTTATTTAATTAATTTTAGCTGCATAATATTTTTAGCCTTTTAAATGAACAATACATTTCAAATCAATAAAAAAATATATACATTTTTTTTTTTTAGGTACACACAGACATCAATATTTAGCGTATGAATCTCAGCAATGGTGACAAACAGATCACCTCTGATCAAAAGCTCATTATTTATTCATGCAGCAATGCATGATGGGAGCCATGAATGAGTTTTGATTGGTGCAACCCAGAATGCACTGCAACATGCTTTATAAATGTCACCATTGTTGAGATTCACAGGCTGATTCCTGATGTCTTTGTGTCTCTTTTTGAACAAGAATTTTTTTTAGAAATTATTTGGATTGCATTGTAAAAGTTAATAATATTATGGTGTACAAGGCCAGTACTGCTAGTTAACAAAGTTAACCTAACTCATAAATTGGACTCTATATGAGTTTCAGTGATTCAGGTTAAATTATTGTGAAATAACAATTATGTTAAAATACAACCAACACCATCAGATCACCTTTTCAATTCAATTCAAATTTATTTGTATAGCGCTTTTCACAATACATATTGTTTCAAAGCAGCTTTACAGAAAATGCATTTCAAAAATGTACAAACAAAAATACAGTTAGTTAATCATAAATTTAGGACACAACATATCGCCGGCGTTGGGTCGTCTCTTCACAGGCCTCGAGTTGTCTCATCACAGGCGTTGGGGCATCTGAAGTCTCCATGAGAAGCTGGATACATAACTGAAGCTGACGAACTCTATTTGAGTTATCTCGGGACAACAACAAAAAAGCAGATGGGAAATAATTAGCGTAGCTGCTGTTCATAATATGAATGGATTTTATCTGATTTAACTGTAGTATAAAAGGTATGAGATGCATTATGTGAATGCTTGGCTAAAGAGATGCGTCTTTAGTCTAGTTTTAAACTGGGAGAGCGAGTCTGAGCCTTGGACAATATCAGGAAGGCTATTCCAGAGTTTAGGAGCTAGATGTGAAAACGCCCTCCCTCCTTTAGTGGACTTAGATATCCTAGGTACGACCAGAAGCCTCGAATTTAGCGATCTTAAAGAGCGCGATGGATTGTAGAGCGATTGAAGATCCCTTAAATACATAGGAGCTAAACCATTTAGGGCTTTATAAGTCAGTAACAATACTTTGTAATTGATACGGAACTTAATAGGTAACCAGTGTAGAGATGATAAAATTGGTGTTATATGATCATATTTTCTTGACCTAGTAAGAACTCTAGCAGCTGCATTTTGGACTAACTGTAGCTTGTTTACCGAGGATGCAGGACAACCAGCTAATAAAGCATTACAGTAATCTAGTCTCGAGGTCATGAATGCATGAACAAACTTTTCTGCATCAGAAACAGATAGCATGTTACGTAGCTTAGCAATATTTCTAAGGTGGAAAAAGGCTGTTCTTGTGACATTTGAAATATGATTTTTTAAAAGACAAGTTGCGGTCTAGTATAACACCCAGATCTTTTACTGTAGAGGATAAAGTAACAGGACATCCTTCTAGATTAAGGTTGTATTGTAAGAGGTTTTGTGGGCAGTTTTTTGGACCAATCAGTAATACCTCCGTTTTATCTGAATTTAATAGAAGAAAATTACACGTCATCCAATATTTTATATCTTTAACACACTCTGTCAATTTAGATAATTTAGTGTTTTCATTTGGTCGTGATGAAATATATAATTGAGTGTCATCAGCATAACAGTGGAAACTTATTCCATGTTTTCTTATAATATTACCCAAGTGGCAGCATATAAATTGAGAATAGCAGAGGGCCTAATACAGATCCTTGCGGCACTCCATAATTTACTGACGTTATCTTTGATTTTTCCCCATTTAAATGGACAAAATGGTAACGGTCTGATAGGTACGATCTAAACCAGCTTAATGCCTGTCCCTGTACACCAGTGTAATTTTGAAGTCGATCTAAGAGTATTTTATGATCTATAGTGTCGAACGCAGCACTAAGATCGAGTAAAACTAGTATTGAGATACAGCCTTGGTCAGAAGCTAAAAGTAAATCATTTGTAATTTTAACGAGCGCAGTTTCTGTGCTATGGTGCGGCCTGAATCCTGACTGAAATTTTTCATAGATATCGTTTTCTTGCAAAAAAGAGCTCAGTTGAGCGGACACAACTTTTTCTAGTATTTTAGACATAAATGGAAGATTTGAAATGGGTCTGTAATTTGCTAGGTTATTTGGATCTAATTGTGGTTTCTTAATAAGAGGTTTTATGACTGCAAGCTTGAATGTTTTTGGACCGTGACCTAAAGATAGAGACGAGTTAATAATATTGAGAAGAGTCTCTACCACTACAGGTGACACTCTTTTCTATATATATATATATATATATATATATATATATATATATATATATATATATATATATATATAATATATATATATATATATATATATTAAACCTTGTGCTATGCACAGATCATTTTATTATATCTGAGTTGGTTTGGGATCAAAACATGAAATGTGCAGACTATCATAGGTATGAAACCGAATGTCTAACGAATTTCAAAGGTTAAAAGAACTGTACCACCATCTTACATACACCAATTTTTCTTTAGGCACATTGACGGTAGTCCTAATAATAAATTGGCCAGTTGGAAATTCTATTACCATCGATGTGTGGATGGATTCAGTCGGTGCATTATATACTTAAAATGTTGCACCAACAACAAAGCTGATACTGTCTTCAGACTGTTTCAGGATGGGTTGAACAGCCTTTGGCCTTCCTTGTCGTGTCCGCTCTGATGCTGGATGTGAAAATACAGAGGTTTGTTTTGCTTAACTTTATTTCCCTCTAGCTGGAAAACAGCACATCTGCTCACCAGTTTAAGTTTTATGTGAAAAAAAAAGTGGAAAAACACCTTTAAAAGGATGACATATTTCACAGTAAGATAACCAGACAGATAGTTCAGAGACGGACTGAAATAAAGTTAGAAAATGATAGATGATCGACAAAAAACTTCTGCAAATTGATTTTGTGTTCTCCATCAAAATTGTATGTAAAATAATTTTTCTTGCAGGTTGCAAGGTTCATGATCCAGCAAAGAGGCCCTGGAATGGGAAGTTTTATTGTGGGTAGGAGCGTTCATAACCAACGCATCGAGAGACTTTGGGCTGAATTGAACAGAGTTCTGACTTATCACTACAAAGATCTATTTCAGTTTTTGGAGCACCATTCACTGCTTGATTCCACTTCTGCTGTAGATATCAATGCATTGCATTACGTATATCTACCAAAAATAAACACAGCAGTGAATGAGTTTGTCAATCAGTGGAATCACCATTCACTCAGAACAGAGCGAAACTGGACACCACTTCAGCTGTGGACATCTGGTGTCTTGCAGCACACTGGATGTGTAGCTACAACCCACTGAATGACTACGAGGACCTATTGGAAGAGACTTTCTCAAATTCCAGTCCTGGTGATCACAGATCTGACAGTACATTAACACTGACAGATGACCAAGAAGCCTACTTGAGAGAGAGGGTTGATCCGATGGAAGATGATGGCAACTATGGTATCCACACTATTCCTGCGCCCCATGACGCTTTGCGCGAATTACGGGTGTAACTTCCATTAAGCTGTAAACAATCAGTGAAAAGGCTCGCTCTATGAACGCAATTTAAGAAAGTGTCACCATAAATCGACGTTAATCTACTCACCGTTCAAACATCGAACATTAAAAGGAAATTTAAAAGTGTAAAAGCATCACCAAGGTACTTTCAACTGACCAAATAACCCCAAAAGTGCGAGTCTTTGGTTAAATATCACTGTAATATATCTGTAACTTAACGGTATGTTGCCTTAATCAAAAATGTTCATTAACTTCAGCATTACGTGTTACTATTGCCAAATGATTTCTGTCATTTTGACAGATTATAAATTGCATTTACCTGTGAAAACAAACCTGGAAAGAGACGTGAGGATTTGATGAGAATAACGAGAGAGATTATTCGCGCATTCCAGTGAATTATTAATGGAATATATCGTAAATTAAATTCGGGAAACAGACTATAAATGTGCAGTATATGTTTTCCTTTTTCATACTTTTACAGCGGATTGCAAAGGGAAAAAAGAAAATGATCATGAGGAAAAGAAAGCAGCGACTGAAAATAGGAGATACATTGTTTAATTAATTTAATTTGGCTAAATGTTTTGTAACCTGTAGCAGTAAGTGAGAAGAAAATGCTTCAGGTTTATGATTTGGTGATTTCAGCTATGTTTAAACCAGTTGTGAATTATGAGTAACAATTAATAAAATGCCTATTGGCTACCAAACACAATAGATTCAAATGCTGCTGAACATTTGCTTTAATGAAAAACAAACGGATGTTTCTATCAACAATCCAAACAATACAGTCCAACAGATTTTGTTCAAGAATGAAAATCAGTGATATCAATATGACCGATAACGTGTTCAATGAAAACACTGGAAAGGTGTAAGGTGTCTTACAGACTGTACAGTAAGGTATTATTAAAAATAATACCCATATATCTCAAAATGTGCAAAACACAATACCAAAATAACGATTTGAAAGTCAAAACGGTTTTCTTCACATTCGACCCTATCGGTGAGATTGTAAAACAACTATTAGAAGAAAACAGAATATGTGGGGTTATATAACATGCAAATGCAATACAAACAAAGGTTCCAATCAGGCAAAACCAAAACCAGGAGAATTCCTGGTACCGAAACACATTTTCTCACAGAATGACTCATAGGTTTAAGGGAATGTAGGGAGTCGAATTATATGATCACAGGTGCTTGCCAGCGGAAGGGTACAATCTTGGTTGTCCTCAAGGAAGTCAATGGATGGTTCGGGGTTGAATCCAAGTGCTGGAACATAATTTGTTCCAGTAGTGAACACTAGAACATCCTCCAGCGACACACATGCCATTGACACTGTTGAGGTAATGCACAATGTTTCAAGTCTCCATCTATACAGCGCTTTAACAGTATAGAGTTTCACAGCAGCTTTACAGTGATAACAGGAGATTACAGTAACAGAGTGTTTAGGCTTTACAGCAGCTCTAGAATAAAGTTATTGTCCAGATAAAGATAAAGTTTTGATTGATTCACTTCCGTTGTAAAGATCATTAGTTATTAACTTAGGAGCCGCTAACACGACAGCGTTCTAACAGAAAACCCTTAACGCGCTCCGGCCGCCCATCCTCATCCAAACAGAAATTTGTATTGCGTCTGTGTAGCCACTCGAACCGGAATTATCCCGAAAACTTTTTATCTGTACCGAGGTAAAGGGAAGGAGGCCTTCCCTTTATTTAATACAATAGTATATATGGTACATTGTTTAATGTAGATCTGCAAGTATAAAAATACACTAAATATAATATATTATACATGTAATTACTTACACTGCAATCTTGCAAGAAATCTCTCCAGTAGCCTACTGTTCTGCATTCCATGTCGTACCGATTGCTGCCTGGTTCAGAGAGTGTCATTTTGAACAGTTCCTCCATAAATTCGGCAGTCAGGGGTTGGTCTTTCTTAATGAACAGTGCCGTCATTTGTTTGGGATGTTCTCTCAGCGCACTTAGTACTCCAAGTGCTTTAAGACCTTCTGCAAAGCTAAGCATAAACACATTTTTTTGGATAATTTTTTCCAAAAATATCTAAATCAAATAAAGTAATAGAATTATAATAATAATATAACGAATGGGTGTAATATTATCTCTGCAAGTCAAGTATACATGCCGCAAGACGATTTGTTAAACAGATAATTTTCTGTTACTTTGTGATAACTAACAGTTTAACAAACTCCAAACTGAACTATAAAAAATTGCTAGAACAGAAAACAATACTTGAATGTTTACTACTTATACAATGAATTGAACAAAATACATTAATTGTATAAAAATGTACGTCTCCTTGTGTTACACAATAGACCTTGTGGTTTATCTTATATAATACTCAGAAATCCATCACTGTCATTTTCTTCTATTTCTACACCTTGTGAACTGTTCTGGCCTGGAAAAGTTATTCAAACCTCATACTTCTTACCTGTCATAAGCTGCCCTAGTTCGCTGCAAAACATACCACTTCGCTAGCTCCTCAGCTACCTGTTTGCAATTTCTCAAGTTTATAGCCCTGCAACATCCAGCCATGGATAGAACTCCTTGGCCCTTACCCACCCTGTCTTGTAATTGGTGTTCGGAATCAGCATTCATCATCTGATATAGGACAAACATGGTTTATGTAAAGCTTGTTACCCCCAAAACAGATATTTTATAAATAAATATTTCAAATTATTTATGTTTTAAATAGCACCAAAAAAAAGTTGCACCAAATAAGTTTTGGGTAATTTAAAGATTTTAGACACACACAAAATTTATAGTTTGTAATTTAATAGAAAAAACGTCAATGGAAATGGGGTCATGCATTGATGAATTAAATAGTCATTGATCTTTTCACATAAACTCTTTAAAAGAACATCCTTAAAATATTCTGTATTTTAAAGATTAAGTTTTACAGATATTTATTGGAAAGGGTTTAAACAATGTGTTTCATGCGTGTTCAATGAAGCATACATTTTTTTTGCACATGCACCTGTGGGACAGTATTTAAGACCCTAACAGTTTACAGGCAGTAGACAATAAATGTCAGTTTCAGAGAGCTTTCAACTGACTGAAAAACACCAGCAGAAAGATGCCAAATGTCTCTGATCACCTGTGTGAACATGCTATAGTCCTGCTATTAAAAAAGGCATGAGATGTGAACAGAGCGATAAATGTCCAAATGTAAAACACCTAAGACAGTGTTACAGAGAGATAGATTGTTTTTGCAGTGCCAAACAACATGTGACCACATGTCGCACTACATGTGTTTGAGAACTTGGAAGTGCCTTGGTGGAAGAGTGGAGTAACATCTCACAGCAAGAACTGGCAAATCTGGTTCAGTCCATAAGGACGAGATGCACTGTAGTAATTAAAGCATCTGGTGGACACACCACATAAAGCTACTTTTGATATTGAAAACTCACAATTATGTATGTCAATGTCTGTGAAATTTGTTCAGCTTATTTCTCAGTTGTTGAATCGTGTTCACCAAAAATATTTCGATGTTAAGAATTTTGCTGGTCAAAAAGCAGTTGAAAGTGACAGGATGTTTCTTTTTTGGATGGGATTAAGAAGTCATTATACTATGAAAACATATGGCTATTTTCAGAACTGAATATTTGCTTGTTACTGAGAAATTGAAACAAAGCTGCAAAATGACACATTTTTCTACTTCATTTATAAATAAAAGTCCACATTATAACCTGTTTTTGGCCCTGTATGACATCAGATGATGCAAGTTTTTTATTTAGAAATCCTACCATAAGTGCACCTCAGGACACATTATTATATATATATTAAAAAAAAATGCATGACCCCTTTCAGCAACCAGCTGAACACTATTCTTTTTTTCTGTGTTATCCACAGAAACATTATGTCATAACTACAAGAAGAGCTTCAAAATGTGTCTGTTACAACAAACAAAAAAGATCACAGAAAAAAACATGGAGAGAGTGGGCAACGCTTAAGGTACATCTCTAATGGAGAAACCAAAAGGTTTTGCTTTCGCAAGATTCTACATCTACAACAATACCCAGTTTTAAATAGTTAATATAAATCCGAAGACCCTGATCGGCCAGCACAACAAACCTAAGAATAACAACCTGCACTTTTAACTTTAGAATACATAAAAAAGTAAATTGATTATACAAAACAATTGGAATCATAGGGTTGTACTCACTTCTGTAATCTGCAATCTTACTTCATCATCTGCAACATCATTCACTGACACATGTACAGCTTCTGGACCATGAATCAGTGCATCAACACACAGTCGTGACATGGACAATTGACATAGCAGCCAACTGTCCTGCCCTCATATAGCTGCCATTATTTAGAGCTGTAAAAAACAAAAAGAGAGATGAAAAAAGCTTTTCAAAAAATAAAATTACTAAATGAAAAAATTCTGTGACATTTTCCTCATTAGCAGCCAGGTTGGATGATAACACTTTTTCATCCTTTACACCCTCAAACATTCCACTGTAGTTGCAAATGTGCTCAAGAACAAGTCTAAAGAATTCTCTTTTTGGACTCCCTTGGTCAATTGCACCTTCGGTAAAGCCAACATCATCTGTGAATTTAATGATAATGGTCTTTGAAGATAGGAAATTTGGACGTCTCATGGCCCGTTCAGTTCCTTCCCACACACTCTTCCTTGTGATGTTAAATCTGATCAAGTCACTTGAAATTCCATTCCCAAGTGGTAGCAAGATTTTCTTCAAACTCAGTTCATCATCTCTTAAGAAAATGAGAATGCACCATGTAAGTATATAGATTGCATTATAGTACATAATACTGTTGAACACACATAACTGATTTTGAGATTCTATTTTTTTACAACTGAATGCGTTTACTTTCACAATTCACTTTTCAGGTGTAGTGTATAAGTTAATTTATTTTGTATATACAGAACACTTATCCTTTACTCACTCTGTATGCTGTGACTGATTAATATCTAGGAGGGATCTTGCAATTGCCTAATTCAAATCCACATCAGAATCTGTATCGTCAAAAAGATCAACATAGCATCTAGCAAAAAACATTTTTAAAAAATTCAGTTAAGACAGAACCATCTTTTCCAGGAGAAACATGTTTTCATTGAGGCTAATGAAATCAAGCAATTATGTGCTTTTCAAGAATATTTTGTTTGCTCACAAGGTGGTACCACTCAAACATAAATTTAAAAACATATGTGCTTCATCTACAGGTGAGATAAACATCAAATATGCTTTGCCACAAGCAGGGATTGCAAGAGCTACTTGGACATGATGTATTTGTGATGGTATTCCGCGGTGAGAAGGTGGGCAGAGCATCCACATTGTTGAAAAACTCCTCTGCATCATCAGCAGGTGTCTCAGGTTCACTAGCGTTTTTGCCCCTTAACCTGTACGCTTCACCTGAGTGGGGCAGCAAAGAGTATTTAGCCTTTGCCTGCAGAGGGGTTCCAACTGTGGGCTCTCTTCAGCCACAACCATCTTGAGCTAGTCGTCGCTGCCAGGGCTATCTCTCTGGTGGCTTTCTTCATATGTTTTGGATCCAGGCCAACCTTCTGTAGGAAATAGCGCAAAGATGTTGCAGGGTAACCACGACAGCCGACTTCGATGGGAAACATGGTTGCGTGCCATCCTTTGGTAAGAGCCTCATCGATCAAGTCCTGGTAGTTAGCCTTCTTGATTTGATGCGAGATAGCTAGCCTGTCCTCCCATGGCACTGTAAGTTCAGCTACTAAGATGGTCTTGATGCAGAGTGAGGTCACTGCGATGTCTTGTGGGAAGACAAGCCTACTTCCCAGGTCCACTTGCATCTCCCAGTCAAAAGCACGCTGTAGAATGGATGGCGGGTGCTTGGCAGTTGCCTTTACCATGGGAGTATGGTTGCCTTCACGCTGGAAGTTGATGAATTTTGGGGACTGTGATGCCAGGTTGTTGTTGGCTGTGACCCTTTGCAGATCCACCCATTTGGTGACTTCTGTCAGGACTTTGTCGTGTCTGTATCGACCATCTCCCGTGTCTCCACCTGTATCGACCATCTCCCAGTGCTTTGTGGCATGCCGTCAAGATATGATTCAGTGTACATAGTACTACTCCACAGTGCTTGCATGATGGATCTTCTTCCTTGCCCCAGATCTTTCAGTTACTTGGAGTTGGCAAGAGGTCAGCCACAGCACGTAGCTGTCACAGTGTCTGGTGGTTCCCTGGGTTTAACACTAGAGGTCTCAGTTTTCACGGTGTCTAGGCATTTTCACTACATTTCCCATAATCCTGTCTGTCACTGATTGTTCATTTCCTTCAGCTGTTTCTCGTCACCTTGTTTCCACTTGTGTATATATACCCTGTCTGTTTCAGTGTTTGTCACGGAGTCCTTGTTGATTGTCCCCACACTTCTGTTCCTGTTGCTGCCCGTTTCTTGTTCTTGTTCATGTCTTGTGTCTTTGGATTGCCCTATCGGATTTTGACCCTTGCCTGGACTGGTTTTGTGAGTACGGATTACCCTATTAAAGAATACTGCATTTGGATCTTCGTGTCTTGTGTGTGTGTCGTGACAGAAGGACTCCGTCACAATGGATAGATCCAGCAGTACGGGTTTTCGTATCCGTCCCCCAACCACTTATAAGGAGAGGAGGGGACGTTTTTGTAATTTAACAGCCCTACGTCAGCAGGGTCAGACGGTGGGTTGCCTGTCCCAGTCATTTTGGACGCTTTCAAGAGGCATGGGGTATACTGATGCTACCCTCAAGAATCTGTTTAACAGCTGCCTGGATGATCCTTTGCCTAAATGGGAGATAGAAGGACTGGAAATCCTGGATTTTTGGGGGTTTACCAGGTACCTAGTACATCGGAGCCAGTGGGAGGAACCAGAGCCTCGTCATACCTGGTTCTGATTCCGGTGGTCCGGAGACGGAAGAGGAGAAGGAGAAAGGCCTCTTCAACGGACCGTCCGGTGGTTCCTAACCCAGAGACCATCCCAGAGGTGACTGCCATCCCTGACTTAGGCATGCCCCGGTTAGGCATGCTGCTCTGCCGGCCCCGCCCAAGCTGCTCGCCCTGCCGACCCCGCCCGAGCTGCTCGCCCTGCCGGCCCCGCCCGAGCTGCTCGCCCTGCCGGCCCCGCTCCAGCATCATGTCACGCCCGCCGAGCCTGAGCTTTACGTCACGCCCGCCGAGCCTAAGCTTCACGTCACGCCCGCCGAGCCTGAGCTTCACGTCGCGCCCGCCGAGCCTGAGCTTCACGTCACGTCCGCCGAGCCTGTTCCTGAGCCGGTGCCCGTGTCTGTTCCTGAGCCGGTGCCCGTGTCTGTTCCTGAGCCGGTGCCCGTGTCTGTTCCTGAGCCGGTGCCCGTGTCTGTTCCTGAGCCGGTGCCCGTGTCTGTTGCAGTTCCTGAGCCGGTGGTGTCTGTTCCAGTTCCTGAGCCGGTGGTGTCTGTTGCAGTTCCTGAGCCAGTGGTGTCTGTTCCAGTTCCTGAGCCGGTGGTGTCTGTTGCAGTTCCTGAGCCGGTGGTGTCTGTTGCAGTTCCTGAGCCGGTGGTGTCTGTTGCTGTTCCAGTTCCTGAGCCGGTGGTGTCTGTTGCTGTTCCAGTTCCTGAGCCGGTGGTGTCTGTTCCAGTTCCTGAGCCGGTGGTGTCTGTTCCAGTTCCTGAGCCGGTGGTGTCTGTCACTGTTCCGCCTTGGTCTTCACTGCCATGGCCGCCCGAGTGGTCGTCTTCACCCTGGTCGTCTCCGCCATGGCCGCCCGAGTGGTCGTCTTCACCCTGGTCGTCTCCGCCGTGGCCGCCCGAGGGGTTTTCTCCGCCGTGGCCTTCCGAGGGGTCTTCTCCGCCGTGGCCGCCCGAGGGGTCTTCTCCGCCGTGGCCATTCGAGGGGTCTTCTCCACCGTGGCCGCCCGAGAGGTCGTCTCCGCCCTGGCCATCCGATGGACTGTCTGCTTCGCCCTGGCCGCCCGATGGACTGTCTGTTTCGCCCTGGCTGCCGCTTAAGCCGTTCCCCCCTTGTTCCTGTTCCCCTCCATGGACCTGGCCCCCCATCCCACCCCCTGATCCTCCACCTTTCCTCCTTCCGCCTGGACTCTTGTTTTGTTTGTTTCTTGTGGTCTTGGAGCGTCTGGTAGCCGCTCCGTAGAGGGGAGGTTATGTCACAGTGTCTGGTGGTTCCCTGGGTTTAACACTAGAGGTCTCAGTTTTCTCGGTGTCTAGGCATTTTCACCACATTTCCCATAATCCTGTCTGTCACTAATTGTTCATTTCCTTCAGCTGTTTCTCGTCACCTTGTTTGCACTTGTGTATATATACCCTGTCTGTTTCAGTGTTTGTCACGGAGTCCTTGTTAATTGTCCCCACACTTCTGTTGCTGCCCGTTTCTTGTTCTTGTTCATGTCTTATGTCTTTGGATTGCCCTATCGGATTTTGACCCTTGCCTGGACTGGTTTTGTGAGTACGGATTACCCTATTAAAGAATACTGCATTTGGATCTTCGTGTCTTGTGTGTGTGTCGTGACAGTAGCAAGAAAGTCAGCTTGCCTACATTTAAACCTTTCATTTAAAATGGTATTAAAAGCAAACCTTTTAATTGGACATATAACAGGCATTAATAATTTATTTTAATGTCAATATAGTATATCGTAGTTTTTGTCCAACTCCATTCTATGTACTGTGACGTATAAGTCAATGGAGTTGGACAAAAACTAGGATAAAGCCTGTTTGAAAGCATCTTTTGCAGCGATTTTTGTGTGAGCATATCAGTGAACACCCCCGAACACTCGGTGAGTTTCACGTCTTTTGTAAACGAAAGTTTAATGCGTTTTAGGAAGGATTGTTGAGTGCATTCAACCAGTAAACCAATCCATATTCACACAATACACTTGTATTATTTCCTGAATGGCTTCCCATAGCGAGGAGCCCAAAACTAGCTTTTGATAAAGATATTTATCCGCTCATTTGGATGCCCTGCAAACGTCATCGAAGAAAGTTAACGACGTGCAGATTATGATATAACATAAATAGATAAATGAATATTTTAATTTAATTGACTATCACATTTAAAATATATACACAATACAATAAAAAATAAGCATTTAGTATTTTATAAATATAATGAAAACTTATGCTTATTATACACTTAATTGACCATTGCAGCTATTAATTGACTATTAGCAGATTTGATGCTCTGCTGTAACTGTAACATCAGCGTTTCTCACAGGTTCGCGTTTAAAGTCTGTTTAGAGACAACGGTGTCGTCATAGCAGCCCCTAATTTAATAACAAATTATCCTTTCGACGGAAGTGAATCAATCAAAACTAACTTTAGCTGGAAAAGAACTTTATTCAAGAACCGCTATAAAGCCAAAACAATCTGTTACCTTAAATTATACGTTTATCTCTGTAAAGCAGCTTTGAAACAATCTACATTGTTAAAAGTGCTATATAAATGAAGATGACTTGACTTGACTCAATACGTCTACATTTTTGTCCAAATGCAGCTTTATTAGGGTTAATCCAGACACGTAATTCAAGAAACAGGCAATGGTCGAAACACAGGAAAGCAGTCCAAACGAACAAACAAACAAAAAACAGGAAACATAGGCAGGGGTCAGAGGCAGGAGAATAATCCGAGGAACAGGCAGGGGATCCGTGTAACGGGTAATGAGTAACGATGAAGAACCGCTCAGTAGTGCAGTGTAACAACACACAAAACTTCACGGAGAGTGAATGCGTGAATAGGGTACAAATAGGCTAAAGAGACTAACAGGGTGATGAGACACAGGTGAATATAATCAGTGAAGATGAGTCCAGGCAGTGAATTATGGGAAATGTAGTGCGTGGCTGATCGTGACAATGTGTGTGTGTGTGTGTGTGTGTGTGTGTGTGTGTGTGTGTGTGTGTGTGTGTGTGTGTGTGTGTGTTTGTGTGTGTGTGTGTGTGAAAACCTCAAAAAATATTACTTAAACCGTAAACAAAATGTGAAAATAGACATAGGAAGATAATAATGCCTTAATCTTTAATGCCTTAGAGACAGGAACTTATTTTTACAAAAAAGACTCTAAAAACCTCTCGTTAACCCTCTGGGGTCGGCAAACGCGCGGGCGCGTTTTGCTCTTTTTTTTTACATAGCAGCAAACAAATAGACCTAAAATACTCCGTCAGTTTTGGTCATACAGCCTTAAGAAATATGAAAAAATAAGCTGTTAAATGTCTACTTTTTTATGTGTCCACTTACAATCGAAATAAAACATTGTGCTTTTGTAAAATAAAGAGAGTAAACAGGGTGTGCTTTATGCCTCTCCGTCTCCGTGAGCTTTTTTTCTGAAGCACGTCTCTAAACTCAAACAAAACTCAGCGAATACTATTCACTCAGACATGAGATATATATCTCTAAATTATCTAATTCAAAACTAAAAGAAATATTCTCTGTTTATGTAATCTATATATAAAGAGCGAGAGTGTAGTTTTTCCGGTTTCCCCCTCCCGCTATAGCGCAATTTTTAAAGTGACCACTGCACTGTTTGTGAAATTGTGTTCAACGATGGATCAAGTTGAGGGACGTTTAATCGAGGAAGTACGAAAGTACGACCATCTGTACAATTCCTCTTCAGCGCACTACAAAGACTGACAGATGGCAAACAATTCATGTAAAGAGATTGCTCAAAATGTTGGCTTGGACATCACCCACTGCATGAAGCACTGGAAAAACCTGCGAGACAGATTTGTCCGTCTCCGCAAAAAGCTGGCGCCAAGAAGCGGTGATCCAGGCGGCAAAAAGGTGCCTGCATTTGACCATTTTCTGTCCTGGCTGGCACCCCATGTCAAACACAGAGAAACCGAGTCTAATTTCGAACCTAAGGTAAATATAAGTTTGTTGTTGTACCTCTTTTTGTGTGTGCTGACGTTACTAAGCTAGCTAGCTAACAGGTTGTCCGAATGCATGTCGTCATGTATAGTCTGTAACGTCTGTGCAAACAAAATGAATGCATGTCGTCATGTATAGTCTGTGCAAACAAAATGTAACATAACATGCTAAAAATGTTGTTTTGCTTTGCTGCATGGCTCTGCTAATTCCATATCTTATACCAGACCTCTGGTCGTAAAACAGACTGCATAGACCACACTGTAATTACCTGCACAGACAAAGACCAACCAACAAATCATCGTTGTCTTTGTACCGGTACTCTGCACAATGACAAAGTTGAATCTAATCTAATCTGCGCTGTCTTTAACAGGAACAGACCTCACCATCTTTTGATTCCGACAACATGCCATCCACTTCATCTTCTGAGTCATCCTCTGTGTCCTCCCAGCCACCAACCTCACCTGTACGGCCATTCTCTTTGTCTACTCAACCACCACCTGTGTGTAGCCCACCATCTTCACTCCTTGCCGAGTCACCTGTGTCCAGAGTGGGGTCTAAACGGAAGAGGAACCAGGATGACTGGCTAATAAAGCAGATGACACAGCTGGACGAACGCCGCATGGACCTTCAAGAAAAGCTGGTGCAGGACACCAGCGACAAGTGTAGCCGATTTGGCCAGACAGTGGCTGATCTCCTGCGAAGAGTGCCAGAGGGGCGCAGGGCTGATGTTATGTTTAATGTTCACAAGATGTTGTATGAGAGCAGAGAGCAAGACTGAACATTTGCATCCTCGTACTGATTCAGTGCACTTTTGTAAATATTTGTAAATGGTTATTTTTTGTTTATTACTCTTATATTTTTTTATTGTACTTAAATAGAACTTAATGTTTACAAGATGGTGTATGAGAGCAAGACTGAACATTTGCACCTTCGTACTGATTCAGTGCACTTTTTTAAATATTTGTAAATATTTAATTTTCTTAGATAATGTTTTATATTACAGTTAGTTAACTTATATTGTGTTTTATATTGTGTGTTTTTTGTGCCTACTACTCTTTTGCCCTTTGTTCTTGGCACTTTTTTACTCATTGCACATTAATAAATTACCGTTTGTTTTGAAAAAAGTTTGTTGTTTATTTACAATACAATGTTCAGTTACCTTCAAAGCCTTCAAGTGTTCACAAGATGGTGTATGAGACTGAACATTTGAACCCTCGTACTGATAATTATAATACACTTATAAAGATAGTAAATAAAGAATTAGTAAAACTAAAAATATGGATGATAATAAATTATCTTTGGATTTAAATAAAACTAATGATGTTTGGTAATTATAAAGAAAATTAAGAAATATTATTAAGTATTGATGGTGTTGATTTAGAAATAGTATCAAATTAAATTCTTGGGAATAACTATTGATAGTAAATTAAGCTGGAAACCACACATCAGATACATACAAGGTAAAGTATCTAAAAGTATTTCTATAATTAATAAAGTTAAATGTCTTGGAATATAATGCACTATATATATTGTATTGTTCACTGGTTTTGCCCTATTTAACTTTTCGTATAGAAATTTGGGGCAATAATTATTAAAGTTCACTACATACCGTCTTCTTACTACAAAAACGAGGAGTTAGAATTATACACAAGGTGGGATATTTTGATCACTTATTTCACAAAAACATATTTCTGCAATCTAAAATTTTAAAACTTTTTCTAGTTGATTTTTTTACTGCTCAATTCTTGTATAAAGCCCACAGAAATATATGCATATGTATGTATATCGGTGATAAACTGTTTTTTTATTTATTTTTTTTTTTTTTATTGTTAATATAAGTATATATTTATATATTCTTATTTGTTGTTGTTGTTGCTCAAAATGAACTTAAATTAATCAATCAATAAATCAACGTGTGTTTTAAAAAAAAGTTTGTTGTTTATTTACAATACAATGTTCATGGTTACATCATGGATATACAGTAATTAACCAAGTCTGCCACGGGACACTACATTATCCTGCCATGGCACAGTTCCATGTGGAGACTGAAAAAAAGCCTTCAAGTCATTCCGAACAGCTATGGCAGCTCGGGTGGAACGGGCCCTGGACATCCGTGTTGGTTCTATGGGGACAAAGCTTGTGTCGTCTGCCACCATTCTTCGCCACTCTCCAGGCTGCACAGTCCCTTCAGAGTCACAGTCTGGAAAATGTGGTGATACATATCGGCTCTCTGGAGTGTTCACTTCGTCTGTGTAGGTGATGTAGTTGTGCAGGACAACACACGCTTTAACAACACTCACAGCTTTGTCTGGATGGAACTCAATTGGTCTTCCCAGAATTCTCCACCGTGCAGCCATGATGCCAAAGGCATTTTCAATCACCCGCCTTGCTCTGGAGTGGCGGTAATTGTATATTTCCTTGTCCCTGGTCATGTTCCCCCCTGTTTCAGAAAACACAGAGTATTAATCACTGTACCACAATCATAGGCATAAACACGTTATGAAGACACAATGCAGGCCTACTATGTTTTAATTAATTTCATTTACATACCTGGAAAGGGACGCATGAGTCCCTTGCAGTGTAGGGGGAAGGCAGCATCAGCAACGATAACGTGAGGGATTTGTACTCTGGTCCCAGTCAGTTCAGTTGGTTGGGGCAGATTCAACTGGTGGTCCAGCAGCATCGACCCAAATCTACTCACTTTGAAAACGCCACCATCGCTTTCCCGTCCATATCCTACCACGTCCACCATCGTGAACCGATACCTGGCATCACAGGTTGCCATGAGAACAATGGAGTGATTCCCCTTGTAATTAAAATAGTCACTCCCTGCATTTGGTGGTGCCTTGACGTTAACATGTTTCTCGTCGAGGCTTCCAACGCAGTTTGGGAAGTTCCAAAGCCGCCAAAAATCTGAAGCAATAGCTTCCCACTGGCTGGTTGAAGGGCAGGGCAAAAATTTGGACTGCAGCGCAGTCCACAACGCTTTGCAGACCTCCGATACTATGCGGGACACCGTGGTCGCACCCATTTTGTAGCCCAACCCGGTGATCTGTTCGTTAGCACCTGAAGATAAAATCTTCAAAGTCACTGCCAGTCTCTGAGCGAGGTCAATAGGCATACTGTGTGTACTCTGATGCTGTATTAACGGGTTTAAACGATGAACAAGATCGTCAAATCCACCTTTCGACATCCGAAAATACTTAAAGTGCATTTCTTCGTCCAAGTCCCTCAGCGGTCGAACAACGTAACATATTCGCCATTCCTTTCCTTGTCTTTGTGCACTGGTCGTACAGACCACCTTCGCTGACGTCTTCTTTTTCTTCTGCGATTAAGCATTTGCAATAAAATAATTTGTTGTTCAACGTTGATTAGCTCTAGCTGCAACAACACTCTCTCTTTCGCTCGCCATTTTCGGAAATGAAAAAGCGGAACCGGCGTACGGAACCAAAACAAACTAGCAAAGAGATTCGCGAACCACACACCCCCCTAGCGTTCTGGCGGTGAAATGCACCGCGATGCAACACAATCCGACGCAGAACCATAAAACGGCCACGACGCCGTAGGAGTGACGGCGTAGCTACGGCGTGGAGTTGACGCAGAAGCATAAAACAGGCTTAATCGCGATATGAAATGTTGTCTGTAAACCGCAAAAGACTGTTTAAATTTGAATCGCGTTTCTGTGTTTGAATGAATGAACGGCACATATGCATGTTGTTGTTTAGCTACTACAGCTCGCACGTGTCTGTGTGAATGAATATCGCTTTTAGCAAACTATCTATATTGCCTACCGAGATGAGTAAAAATCAACTGAATACGTTGAAATAAAATGTCTTTGTATAAGCAACATATTAAACTGCAAATTAACATTTATGCCCTAATATATATTATAAAAGACGATATGTTACAGACGAAATATGAAAGACAACATTTCGTTTTGGATAGATTATAAAGTTTTTACTGCCACATCAAAACTTAATTTACAAGGTGCAAACAAAATCTTAAAAGGTCAATATAAGCCTTCTCTTTTAATTATTTGTGTGTTTTATTAGTGACAAATTTGGGGAGAGGATAGCCTACATATTGCAAAACTTTCTGAAAATACGAATGAGAATTAACTGCAAAATTACTAGAAATGTTTACCTTGGATATTATACAATTTGCAAGCATACAACGTTTGTGGAAAAATACACTTTTTTCCAAGATGTTTCCAACTCTTAACCAATTCTGTAGTAATATATATATATATATATATATATATATATATGTGTGTGTGTGTGTGTGTGTGTGTGTGTGTGTGTGTGTGTGTATGTATATATGTGTGTGTGTGTATGTATGTATATATGTGTGTGTGTTGTCTTTGCATTCTTTCTTGTGGCTCAGTGACACACTCAGTGAAAGGCTCATTAGTATGCAGCATTAGCAGGTCTTTGTCTTCTCTCAGGTGTGAATGAGGACATTATTCATGACCTTGTTGGATCATTCACGCCCACCTGCATATTGCCTTTCCAAACAAAAAGTGTCTTACAAAATTTAAATCAATCTATAGTTTAATGTGAACGATTAGCCCGGATGATTTTCAGATCATTTTGAAGTAAACACTTTAACGGACAACATCCATTAGTCAAAAGTATTGTGGGAATATGTGAAATTGGTCATTTGTGTACATACATGTTGCTCACATATTATGATAGCCATGTTCGTGCCAAATAGAGTGTAATTACACCTTTGCCATTAATATATTTATAAGCAACTGAAAAAAATACAAATATCAGGGCATGTCAAAACATCTTAAGGACCCCAAAAACACCTTAGACCCCAGAGGGTTAAGGTAACAGTATCCTGGTGGAGCAGACTCATTAAGACCAAAATAATCATTCGATTTAAGCCAGGTTTCAGTAAGGCAAAGTACATCGGAGCAATTATCTGTGACCATTTCATTTACAATAACTGCCTTAGGTGTGAGCGATCTAATGTTTAGAAGACGTAGCTTTAGAAATTGTTTTTGTTCACTAATATTGAGATTTTCTGGTTTAATCACAATTTGATTTTTTAACGAATTTATTTTATTAGGATAAATTTTTCCTAGATCCTACAGTAGATTTATTGTTTGGCCTCACTAAACGAGGAATAGACACAGTTTCTATGTAGTGTTCTACACTGGTACTTATATAAATTAATTTGAGACAGCAAATGTGATTTGGACTTTGACTTACTAGCCATTGTCACCTGATAATTTTTCAGGAATTCCCCATCGTGGGCCAATCTCTTGCAGGAGCAGTTTTGCCACCCCTTGGGCGTTTTGCCGTAGGCATGGCCTCTACCCATTTTGAAAACATGTCTACTGCCACTATGCAGTACTTCTTTTTGTCAGATTGTGATAATTCAATATAATCAAGCATTACATGTGAGAATGGTCTTGGAGGGCTGGGATTGCCCCACCTGTCTCATTGCCTGACCCCTGCCAACGTTGTTGGTTGTTAATTTTCAAAGTTAATTGAGATACTGAGGAACACCTGCTGTTAACAATCAGAATCACTGAAGGAAAGAGGAACAAGAGGAACAGAAAAAAGATGAAATCAAGATAAAATAAATGAAATCTTAGCAAAAGATCTTAGCAGAGGAGGATTAAACAACTCCACAAAAAGCATTACCAGATTAACTTATTACTAACCTGACTTTATGTACGTCTACAGAAGGACTTTATTGAAAGGTGGCAGAGGTTTAGATGTCATTTTATTTTCATTTGATGTTACCATGATGGTGATCAGTGTTTGCTTTAGTTGGACTCTTGACCTTTGAACATTAGTTTTCTTTGGCTGCGGTAGCTGTGTCTTTAAAACACATTTGCTATGGCAAAAAAGCTGAAAAAATACAGGATCAGATGATTATGGCTGTTAGAAAACGGTCTCAAACATCACATAGTGGCCCAATTCACTGATCTCATTTGTTGTCTAATGTTATTATTAATGGTTTATATTTTTAATTTTGGTGATACTGTAATTTTACAGAATTACATTTTTCAGATATTTGCCATTTAGAAAATATGACTGATTTTAAAACTTTATACCAAGAACATTTTGAATATCCAGATCAGCCAGACACACACACACATCAATAATCTGAGTATGAATCTCAACAATGGTGACAATCATAAGTTGTATGCTGCAATGCATGTTGGGTACCAGCATAGTACAAAAAAAAATCAGCCATGACTCCCAGCATGCATTGCAGCATGAATAAATTATCCATCTGAATTGTCTGGTTATTTTCTTCAATTTGTACTTTTTGCTTTTATTTTTGCTGTTGATTTTGTGTTGACTTTTAGAAGCGTATGATGTTCAGATTTTATGTTTTTCTTTTTTGTTGATTGTCACCATTGTTGAGATTCATTGGCTGATTCTTGATGTCTGTGTGTGTCTAACTGAAACCATAGTTCAACATTTTCTAATGAATGATGAGTTTAAAAATCCATCACATCCGATTACGTAGCAGTGCTTGGTCTTTTGCTGTAGTTTCACAGTGTAGTAATACTAAAGTTGTATTGATAAAAACATTTTTGATAAGTGATTAGAAACTAATTGAGATCAGTGAGACAAACATTATGTGATGACATAATATTCAAAACATAATCAGCAACACTTGATATCGTTTTTGTTGGCTTTGCTTCTGCCACAACTAATGTGTCTAATACATACACAGTTAAAGCAGCCAAATAAAAACTAAAGTTAAAGTCAAGGTTCAGGAGACCAACTAAAGCATACACTGATCCCCATAATGGTAATGTCAAATGAAACAAAACAACATCTAAACCTCTGTTAATTCTCAATAGGAATTTTAGTAGACGTATGAAAAAAATGAATTAAGTTAATAATAAGTGAAGCTGGTAATGATATTTTTTAGAGTCGTTTAATCCTTCTCTGCTGAGATCTTCAGATATTTCATGTCTTCTGTGGCTGAAGTAAGTTGTAGTTCTTGTGTTTCGCTTTTGTATCTTCTTGTTGTTCCTCTGTCCTTGTCAGGTGTTCATCACTAATGCTCAATCATCAGTTAATTAATCACTGAATTATATAATTAACTTCAACACTGCTTCAGTGTTACTCCAACACCCTGTAGTGTGGACATACAAGTGTTCATTTAAAACTGAAGATTTTGCAGTGGGGTTTAAAGGGTTAAATGTGTCAATAAAAAAAAAAACAGAGTGAAGTGTAATTTAACGGTAATCAACTGTAATTAATTTACGGCATAAAACTGTAGAAAAACAGCATTTTACTGGCACCCCCAGCTGCCAGTAAATTACCGTAAAATCAAGGAAAAACAGCAATATTCTTTAATATAATCCTATAATATAAGATTTACTATACAAAAGAAGTTAATTTCACTGAAATATTAGTAAAAGTTCATAGAAAAAAGTTATGCGAAGTCAATAACTGATAAAGAGAGTAAATATTCAACTGAAGTGTTTTATGTGTTTTGCACAAGATGATACAGGAAATATCTTTTAGTTTAATTCATTAGTTTTGTGGGTCACCATTGTGCTGGAGAGTAGAGCCTGTGCTTCAGTCAAAGATGAGCAGAGTAACACTGATGTTATGCTGCCCGTTGCTTCATTTAAAAGCAGGAACTGTGTAGTTGCTGATGCAGTGACAATCTCGTTGCTAAATACTTTAGCACATACATGTGTGCTACTGTTCGCTAAATGCGAATTGCAAAGATTCTAGTTAATGTCATGTTTGTAATTCATTCACGATTACACATTAGATGTTTGCAGTATTATATTAAGAGATATTCATTTTCAGTGGACTCTAAGTAAGTTCACAGTACTATCAGTATAAATACTCGTTTTTAAACTTGAACAGTTTGAAGCAATCCCAAATGTTAAATGTTTCCCAAATGTTACGAGTTACCTTCCATTGTATTTTTACAGTAACATACTGTAAAAAAGGAGAGCTGTATAATAACGGTAAAGGGCTGTAAATTAACAGTACTTTGCTGGCACCCCAGCTGCCAGTAAATTACTGTTATTTTACAGCGCAATTTTTTACAGTGTAACAGCCTGCCTTTCTCGTTGTTGCATTGCCTGTACGTCACCCAGTTCCTCAACCAGGCGCACAGCCGAGGTTACTGAAACAGGAAACTGAGCTGCAGCCTTTGCTGCTAGATCAGTCGGCCTGTTTCCTGTTGAAATATCATCACTCCCAGTAGTATGAGCCTGACATTTACACACAGCTATCTCTCTTGGCAACAGCAGAGCATCCAACAGTTGATATACCATCATGTGATGTAATATTGGCTTGACATCTGCTTTCAAAAATTTCCTGTGTTTCCGAAAGCATACCTCGAGTCGGTGTATATTGTGACACGTTGGTTAGTGGCTAATCTGCATGCTGCAGTAAGAGCAGTCAACTCAGCTGCCTGCGCAGAAAAGTGTAATGGCAGTGGCTGTTGTTCCAGAACTGCAGTTAAGGAAACCACTGCATATCCAGCTCTATTTTTGCAGAGGTCATCCCTGCTGGATTAACCATTTACAAAAATAATCATGTCACTATTAGGCAGAGCCTCGTCTTTCAAATCTGGTCTTGGGCTGCATATCTGTTCCAGGGCTGAGACACAACAGTTGAGGTTCACCGTCATGCTCGTTTGGGAGTAGATTAGCAGGATTCAAAACATTACAATGTTTAACAGTGACTTTGGCATTTCAAGTAACACAAAATTGTATCTCAGCCATCGTGCAGTTGACAAATGAGATGTCTTTTGTTCTAATAAAAGCATAGGCAGAGCATGTGGCACCAATAATGTTAAGTCACTGAAACCCACAAATTCTCTAGATGCCACCACAGCTCTTTCAGTTGCAGCGACAGCTCTCAAACAGCTAGGGAGGCCTCTGGCTACAGCATCTAGCTTAGCATCAAAGCTGACAAAGGTCCTTTTTTGTCACTGTAGCTAGGAATAAATGTTCTACAGTATGAGATCATGCCCAAGAAGGACATCATTTGTTTCTTAGAGATGGTTTTGGAATGTTTTGTATAGCAGCAATTCTTTTGTTTGATAATGATTTCCCATTTGCTGTCAAAACATGACCCAAAAACGAAACTTCATCTTGATTCACAGCCACTTTATTTGGATTGACCTTGTGACCTTTTTGTGTTAAATGAGCCAACAGCTGAATAGTAGCTTGTTCATAGATCTGTTTGTTTGGACAGCAAAGGAGTAAATCATCTACGACTGCAATAGGGCCATGCCCTGTGGAAGCGTCAAGTCTTCTAAGCTACGTTTCAAAGCTTCATTGTAAATCGTTGGACTCTCACATTAACCCTGACATAAACGAGCCTCTTCCTCTGCCATTGCCTCTTTGGTTCTGTTGGTGATGGTTGGAGTTGTTGTTGCCCATGTACACACCTTGCATTGTCACCAGGGCCAACACGAGGTCTTTGTCTTGCTTGGCTGCTTTGGTTTTTCGCTGCGCTTTCATGAGGTCTTCATGATGTTTTCCATGTCGTCTGATTTCTGCTGTGGAGGCCAGTTGCCATCCGACACAGCTCTTTTGAATTGCTTTCAAAATGTCACTGTCCAATCCATCCAAGAAGAAAGTTTTTAGATAGTCATCGTACGGGTCTGATCCAATGGCTCCTTCCGCCGTTTCCGCTGCAGGTGGTCTCTTATCAATACCACCATATCGATCAAAGCACTCCTTCAGCCGTATAATTTTTTTCTCCCGTATTTTCATCCTTACACTGACACATTTTCTGTACGTCTAGTGTTCATGGAAACGCTTCAGAAAGAGCTGTAATTATTGCAGTGACTTTACCTACATAGTCAGCATTTTCAGCATGCCCATACTCAATGTTTTTCAGATGGGAATCTGCTGGCCATTTGGCTGATAATTTCTGGTCTGCATTCGTTGCAGCTGCTCTCGTCTGTTCGTTGACCTGATTTTGCGTTTTATGTAGGTTCGTGGTTGAATACTTAGGTCTTGCAGGTTTGATCTCACCATTTCATCTAGCCTTGCGATGTGCTCCTTTTGCAGCCTTGCGCCGTAGGTTGTCCCAGAACGTGTCGATGATGATGATGATGCTTCGTCTTTACTTTCATTTTCTGGAGGGCTGTAGTGCGGTGGTGGTTGTTTGTGTGGTGCGTTAGGAACTGCATGTCCCTGTTCTTCTGCAGTGGCTGGAATCTGGTTAGGATTGTGAGGAGGTGGAAGATGAGCCGGATACGTCCTGTCCTCCTCTCTCATTCTCACAAAACAGCCATAATTGGGAGAAGGAAAAGAAATGTCAGAACAGTAATTTTTAAGATTATATAACGCTTTTCTCGATGCGTCTTGTCTTTCTTGGTCAGAGAATAATGGTGCGATGGCGTGACAGACTTGTTTTTGTTGTCTGCGTGTCGCCTCTTCCAACCATTTTTCTATGACTTCACCACATTTTTTGTGATGTTCTTTATCTTTCTTCTTGACAACTTGAGTCGACCAATTTGCTTTGGTTTGAGTCAAATGTGACACACTTAAACCCATATCGCACTATTAAGAACGGCACATAATCATAAAACCAAGTTCCCATTGTTTTATCCATTGCTTTGTATGAATCCACCTTTTTTTGAATTTTCATTACCCATCTTCACTTATCAATCTTGTTTGTTCAATTTGACTGTTTATTAATTAATTCCACTCGTTTATTTTTATTAATCAATTTTATTAGTTTATATTTACGTATTAATATCCTCTCGCGTGGCCACCTGTATATTCGTCAATATAGGTATTTTCAAGACAACCACTTATGTCTTTATGAGAAACACTTATCTCACTGGTCCTTTGTAGGAAACCTTTAATACATAAATCATTTTCTCACCGTCTTGTGAGTCTCACTGTCTCGTGAGTTCTTTAATCTTGGGATTGCGTCCACCTAGGTCGCCGTGATGAGTTGAACAATTCTCTTTCCTTAAGATTGAGGATTTTGAGCCGTAGAGTATGATCTCTCGGGATGATCAGTCAACTATTCCCCTCCCGACGATCGTCAGTTTTGCAATCCCATCCTCGTCGCCATTTGTTGTGGAAATAATTCCTATTAAAAGATATATGAAGGAGACAAAGTCGACTCTCGAAAGATTAAACAATTGTGCTTTATTTCTTGCAACAAAATGAGTGTTCACAAACAGAGAGCGTCTGATATGAGAAGGCTGCTAGACAATTCCTCTTTCAAGGATATATACTCAAGATTTTCACACCTCCTCTCAAGAGCATGCGGCATAGACACATGCACACATACACAAAAAAGTTGCAGAGCATCTGTGCAACTGCCTTGCGCCTACTCATAGATGCAGAACATATTCCATGAAATCACCTTTTACCTGTAAGATAATTTTGATTACCCGTAGAAAGCATCTCCATTTCTTGAAAAGAGGATAGTTTGTACTAGAAATAAGTATGTGCGCTGAGTACAGTTTCAACCACATTTCAATCACACTTCTTCAGTTAAAAAGTCTAAATGACGTTTGATTTCTTCAAATGACATTTAATTGACTTCACACTTGTAAACATTTCCCCTCAGCTTAAGGCTGTTCAAATATATCAGCCAGTACATATTTAAAAATACACGCAGTTCTTGAAAACGGAACATTCTGTTCCTTTAAGCTTATCTTAATTTATGCACTTCTATCAGCTTGGATTAAACACTTTTTAATATGCGTAGCTCATTTGTTTATAATAAAAACAATACTTATGAATAAGTAGAAAATTATTTAACACCATTAATAATAATAATAATAAGAAAAAACACTTCTTAATGAAACACACTATAAGTAAAACACTCAAAATAGAATTTCCAATACACTACCAGAGATAATTGCTGAACATGATAATAGCACATTGTCTGAGCAAATAGTTTCGTGCAAATAATGCACAGCAAGGTCTATCTGTTTCCATTAAAAATATAAATAAATTAAAAATACTATTTGGTCAGTGGAAAAGATTGAGAAAAAAATGTTTAAAAATATTTTTCACTTTTTTATTTATTTATTCAAAAACAAGGCAAGGATAGGCTACTAAATGGTTTTTATTAATGTGACGGCACGGCACATACGTATTTATTATTTTCCTAATGTCTTGTACTGTTAAACATGTTATCACGTGGATGAATAATCGTATGCAAATGAAATGCAGATGAGGATATGCATAGTAAAACTAGGCGTTGTAAGCTTCATATATGGTTATTTCGGGGAGGAGACGCATATGCGCACAATCTTCCGCTGAGTGGGATTAATAAAGTGAATTCTGCGCATTTTTGGCTTTCGGGCGCACGTACACTTTTAGTAGGGATCCTACACACAGTTTTATAAATGAGGCCCCAGAGCTGGGCCAGAAAAAATTGCTATGTGGGGTGTTGCTTCCAAAATCATTTAATTCAGAAATGTCATTTCCCTTTGTTAAAAATAAATAGAAATGTATCTCTTGAAATAACAAATCTATTTTTAAATGATAATTTATGGAAGAATTTTTCAATCTTTTAGAGGTCAAACATGATTATCCTCGTGTGATAGACAACCATCCTAAAAATTGAAAGGTGTCATTTCATGTATAAAGACCCAGTTTATACTAATTTTTATACAAAAATTAAATTGTTATTCATTTGTCTAAATATTTTTGGTAAATATATTCATTATGTAATGTTATACTGTATTTATTTATTTACAAATTTTTACTAAATGTTTTATTAATTTTATGTTTACTTTAATGTTTAATTATTTAATTAATGTGTTATTAATTAATAATCTTAGTTTGTATTATTTCTTTATTTTTGCATAAAAAATTCTAAACATCACCCTAAAAAATGCTGGGTTAAAAACAACCATTTCTGTGTTGTTTATATACAACCAGCACCTGGGTAAAAATATTACAAATAACCCAATTTTCATGCTGTGGCTGTAATAATCACATGACGCAGGACAATCCAAATAAACACTTTATTAATCTACAAAGTAACTTAAGCAAATACAATACCGGACAATGAACCAAAGCAAACTGAGGGGTTAATTACACAAAAAAAGGTAATCAACTGAACCGAAACAGGTGAGGGGAACTAATTAACAACCAAGGAAACTCGCTAGTGAAAACAGGGACATAACACAGTAAATGAAACCAAACTGAACACCAATAAAATGACCCAACAGGCTAAATCTATCATTTGATGTTTTAGTGCAATTGAGAACCCCTATTTATTTTAATCAAAATTATTTTAATCTGTGAACGTGGCTTTTGTGAAGTTGAAAACATTGATCTCTCACATCACATGGAAGCATCACATGGTAAAACTCCGGCCCGCTCCGCTCTTCCGTACGGTGGGTCTGACGGTTTGTCTGCTAGTTTGCCACCCCATCATCGCCTGTGTCAGTTTTAAACATTAACAGGTCAAGCTTAAACACCCTTAAACAGACTCCAATGCATTCAGACACAAGACAGGTCATTACCCAAAATTGTATGTACTAACCATCAAAAAGATGATGAGATAACCATGAATAAACAGCTGCAAATGGTCAGCATTTAGTGCTGGCATCATGGCGGACGACTAAATGCTACAGCGAGGACCCGCGGCAGAGACACAGGAATTAGGACTGAAAAGGAAGAGTACTTGTTTGAAAAAGTTTGGAGGGGACAGATATCAAAGGTGACGAGAAAAAACAAAACAACAAACGTGTAAAAATCAGAGATGAGGTGTCAAACCTCAGCCAGTGGTTACAGAGTTTAGAAATAACAGACAGGAAGAGGGAACAAACCACAAAATGACACTGGAACGACTGGTGGACGTGGCTTCAGGGCTTCACCAGCTCAACATGACTAACACTGTCTGTCACTTACTGCAAGTCAATCTTCCTGTATGAAATGAACGCACTTTATTGTTACCCGCATTTTAAAATAATACTAATATCATGAAAACTCTTAAATCACACAAATGGAAGTCTGGGAATGATGTAGAGGTAGTGATCAAAACATGCAAGACAAATAAAAACTCTCTTATATTTGAGTTTCTTTTTTGTCACTTGATTCTAACTTTAGATATTCACCAATCAAACTTCATAAAGACTATCATAGAAAAATGTATGATGAGCACTTAATTATGCTTTTCTATTTCATCCCCAAAAATAAATAATAAAAACTGTTAGTTTTGCAGGCCCAATTTATATCTGTGTACAAACTAGTTAAAGGTATCGTTCTCCCAACAATTAAAATTTTGTCATCATTAATTCACCCACATGTCATTCTAAACCTGTGAGTTTCTTTCTTCTGCGGAACACAAAAGATAATTTGAAGAATATGAGTAACTGTAGCAAGGTTAATAGTTGTGGCAAACGTTGAACAGTTTAATAATAAAACAAATACAAAACCAAAGTGAAAGTGACAGCCCATCACGGACGACTGCCTCGCACACACAAACAAAACAACATAAATCCAGGCCTGGTACTCTCACTGTCCTTCACTGTCATTGCGACTCCTTTTACGCTTCCGTAGCTCCTCGTGAGTTACGAGGCCGGTGTGTCGCGCATTTGATGCTCATTATCAATAATGACCTTCTGCCTCGTCCTGCTTGCCACAGTAACCAAACAGTTTCTGATCCCCATTGACCAGATTGTATGGAAAAAATACCATGGAAGTCAATGAGGACCAGCCATTACCGCCATTCTTCAAAATATCTTCTTTAATGTTCAATAGAAAAAATAAACTAGGTTCGGAGAGTGAGTAATTGATGACAGAATTTTCATTTTTGGGTGAACTATCCCTTTAAGAGCATTTCTGAGAAGATTTACACATACAAATATTGGAAACATGATGACTATAAAAGCTTGATCCAGACCTACAGGTGTAACATTTACTGACTGTTGACCGTAAGATTGTTAGAGGGTAAAGAGTATAGAAGAATGGAAAGACTGTGTCAGTGAAGGTGGTTGTGAATGTGTGTAGATGTTTGTTAGTTACAGGGTCAGAGAATGACACCGTTCCTCTGTCATAGTCCAGATCAACTCTCACACGCTCAAGATCCTGTTCAACAGGAAAGCCAAACCGCTCACCCAGTCCGTACTGCACCCCAACAGATATCAGTGTTATAGAAATCCCATCCCTTCCTCTGGTTTGATTCTGAAGTTACTCCAAGACTCCAGGCTGAACTCTCTTTAACCTCCACATCCCAGCCGTGTGTTCCTGAGTTAAAACCCTCTGAACCCAGAATACACTCATAGATATCAAATCTCTCTGGATTATCAGGAAGTGGTTGTTTGTTCTCACTCCATCTCACACTGGTCAGATCATCAGACAGGATGAGACATGGATTTGCAGTGTTTGGATCCAGAATCACAGGAGCTGATGAGACACAATCAACAGCTGCTTTTATTCTGATCATCATATAATGATCAAGAGTGAAACCGTACACATATTATTATGAATTATGACACTCGTCCTATTGATCAAACACATCATACATTTTCCTCTAATCACTGTCAGTGTTTTTCGTTTCACACTCATTTTTATCATCGTGTGTAATGGCATCAGCGACAAATATCAAATGTGCGATTCAAACATGTGTCTCATCAAGAGAAACTGATAATTTGTAAAAGTTTAAATCACAATCAAACAATCAGAGCTGTAGAGATGAAAAACTGTCTCTGTAAATTATGTTCAGCATCTGATCATGTTAATTAAACTGGCTCTTAATGCGTGTTTAATTGTTTTAAATACTTTGTTACTGTCTGATGTGTTTGACTTAGTAATGAATAAGCAATCATTTGAATATTTTAAGATATAATAAATTTCTGGGGTGTGAGTAACTGAAGCAGGTTACTGGTAAACACATCATTATCTGAACAGACCTTCATTGCGTTTCTGAAACATGGAAAAATTAAGATACATGAGGCAGCACTGATCAACAGATGTTTTTGAGGTAATGAGGGCGTTCGCGTGGCACATGGACGATTTGCATGTATATATCTTTTGCGCGTGCGTGTGTGGTCACATTAAAACTAATGAGCAAGCGTTAGAGAAACTGGATATCTTGTTGGTTTTATACAAATTACTAAAACAGAGAATATTTGTTTTCATTTTGAATCAGATCATTTAAAACTACACACTTAAATGTTTATAAAGATATAGAGCTCATAAATGTGTGACAAGTATTCACTGAGTTTTGTTTATGTTTAGAGACGTGCTCAAGAAAAAAAAGTTAATGAGACGGAGAGCCAGAAAGCACACCCTGTTTAATTTCTTTTATTTTACATAAGCACAACGTTTTGTTTTGATTGTAAGTGGACACATACAAAAGTAGACATCTCACAGATTCTTTTTTCATATTTATTAAGTCTGTATGACCATAAATGACGGAGTATTTTAAGTCTATGTTGCTGCTATGTAAAAAAAAACCCCAGCAAAACGCGCCCGTGCGTTTGCCGACCCCAGAGGGTTAATCAAGCCAATTCAACATTAGCGTGCGTGATTACACGCTCTGCCCCGCAGCGTGAGTATAAACACGGAAGTGGACGCAAGCACAAGTTGCATCTTCGCTGAGGAGCCGATCGGCCCCTGGAGTCAGCGGTGGTCCAGCAGTGGTGGCGAGGGGACTACGTCCTCCGTTCCCTCCTTCATCGAACGGTGGGTTGCATACGCAACCAGGACGTTCCCTTTCAGTCGGGACTGTCAGACGTAGTCGACGTCGACTGAATGGGGATCTATTTGAAAGCGCCATTAGTGCTGCCACCTTCCAGTGCCTAGACAGACGCCTCCTGATCCCCCCGCAATTTAAGGCGGAGAAGGGAATGGAGAGGAATGGCGCAGCAAACCAACACTTCGAACCGGGCTCAAGTGAAACTGGCTTCATGAGAAGGGAGCCCACGAGAAGCAGGAGTGCGACCATAGTTGTCACCCAGCCCCCCAACTCTAGAATATCTGTCAGCGAAGCACACTGTGTCAACGCCTAATGCGGGAGCACACACTCACTTCAGAGGAGCTCACCACGTAAGTGGACACTTGCATCTCGAGTTTTTACACCAAGATGAAGGCAGCACCTTTACCAGTGGGCCAAAATCGCTTGGAAACAGCCTTCCCTTTCTGCAGATTTACTTAACAGACAAGAGCTGGTCTGAGGTCCTAAGGCTTGCGTTCTGTGCACGTAAGCCAGGGCTGGGTCTGCCTCCTCCGGGGCAGCGCTTGCAGGCTCACCACCTGGTCCCACCTTTTAGGGAGAGGTAGGAACCATGGGCACACATCCAGGCCGGGGTCTCAGCTCATGAGAGTTAGCCGGCACGAATTCCAGGCACAACTCGTTGGCCGAAAGCTAGCAAGAGAGGAAGCGGCTTGCCCACAGGCTTTGTCAGCCTTGCCCGTGAGAATGGACGAGAACTTACAGGCCTTAGAGGTGTGACGAGGATCACCTCTCCATGAGGCAGCAGCCGCTGGACACAGTTGCATCACAACGGACCGCTCCACTGGAGGTATAGCCTCTCCTATCAAGGGTAGTAAGGGGGGTGGGGGTTCTGTCAGAGGAAGGAGGAAGGTGCCGTCCATGCCCTCTTAAGCTTCTCATGCACTTCAGGAAAGAAAGGTACCGGGGCGGGCCGGGCGGGTTCTCAGCCTGCCGCCCCGGTACCTTTCTTTCCTGAAAAACCAATCATCCAGCCGAGATGGTTCGGGTCACGGTGGAGGGTTCCAAACGAGCCCTACCGCCTCGGCGGCCTTTTTCAGCATAGTTGTCATCTTTGGATCTGGCTGGTCTTCCAGAGGGAAGCAGCGCAGCCGAGTCGCCATCTCCAGAGCCCAGCTCCCCTTCCGATGCTGCGATAGACATCCTGTCCTCTGGAGGGTCCCCCGAATGAAACAGCTGGTCGGTCCACTACAGAGGGACCAGCGGGTTCATCTGGGAGCTCCACCGGTTGTGGTGTGAAGGAGGAGTGAGGGATCCACTGGGCTTTGCTGGGCGGATTACTGCTCACTGTAATCCTCGGATCACCCAGCTCGGACAGCACCCCAGCCCTCCTCTGGGAAGGTAACCCAGAGGCGGTGACTGCACCTACGTCTTTGTCGAAGGCGAGTCTCGATTTCAACAGCGAGATGGTCATATTCCCGCAATGGGAACATGACTCATTCACAAGAGCTGCCTCAGCGTGCTGTAAGCCCAAACACACGACACGGCTCTTGTGTCCGTCAGAGGGGGACAGAGCCTTACCACACCCAGAATCGCACGGATGGAATGGCATCTTGAGAAAGACGCACTGTTGCTCTTTTAGGAAATGGGACCGTCACCAGTGCCGTAGCACGCGGAATGACCGCGACAACACTGAATCAGCGAACTGAAACAGCACTCAATTCTCGCCCTCTAACCAACCGTCAGAACAAACAAACAAACAGAAATTTGATGCTGTTAAAACAGCAGTTGAGAGCTCAAGAAACTTGCGATCACTGCTGCACTCGCGCTGTAGAAACACCAACACTGGGAGGTCTTCCCGCAAGAACACCGACACACTCGCTTGCTGTGTAAACAGTTGTAAATCTTCTGAGACATCCGATCGGCTCCGAAGCAAAAGGCAACTGGTGCGTGCGTCCACTTCGGTGTTTATACCCGCGCTGCGGGGCGGAGTGTGCAATCATGCGACGTCGACTACGTCTGACGTTCTCGACTGAAAAGGAACTATTTCACAAGTTCACACTTATATATAATTAAATAGATTAAGGGTTATGCGTGTTTGGCTTATTTGCGTATTTGGCGATCTCGGGATTTGGCCCGAACCCAGAGTTCTACCCTAAAAAGCAAATGAGCAAAGGACAGCCAGCAGATGGATTGACTAAAAGACCCCTTAAAATGAGCGCCAAAATTTGGCAGACTGGCATTTCTGGAAGAAGCCTAGTTGTTTGACCAGGATGGTCCATGCAACCTTCGACGGGAGCAGGTCTCGGCGTCGGACAGGTGGGCCCTATCGGCCAATGAATGAGGAGGAGCGAGATTTTAGCCAACCAACCGGGGGAAATGCACTGTCTGAGAAAGGCAAGATAAAGTCATGTTTGCTCAAATCGGGAGGGCTCTTGCAGCATCCGACGTGAGATCAATACATAACGCCATTGGTTGGGTAAACCTTGCCAGCAGTCGAAAGAGAAAGCATAAAGAAAGCAGTCGCTCGACCAGTATGGGCTAGTAAGCCGAGTAGGGTTTGGTAGGCCTTTTTGATGTGGAACCGATTGGTCCTTATGTAGCTTTTGAATATTTCTGATTGTAGGAAATATTGGTATGGTTGGATTGGTGACTAGAGGTTGAAAATATAAACAAAATTGGAGCCTGTGGCTCTCCACCTCATCGGCTCTCTGTCTGTGCGGTGGGCTCCACCTCCATCCCCATCCTCGTCTCCAGTCGTCCCCAAGGTGACGTTGAATATCTTCACACCATGGCTCCTCACTCAAGCCTGGGTCTCCATCCGCACGCCCCCGTTCAAGGCCATCCCCTGGATTCATCCACAATCCTCACCACCCTGGACTGTCATGTTATCCATCCCCCTCCTAGATCTTCGCCCTCGACCAAAGCCTTATCCTGTCTCACCATCCATTCGCCCACTCCTCTCCAACCCTTTACCATCCCCTCGTCTGCCCCCAAGAGCACCCACCTTCTTTCTCTTATCCTTTCAGGCATGGCTCCTTCGTGCCTTCCGGGAGAGGGCATACTGTAACAGTTTTCCTTTGATTTGGACTTTGTGTTCATTTTACACCGGCTAATCTGTCGTCATGGACACTAATGCGATTCATTATTCAGTTCGGGTGTGTGTCTTTAATTATCCTCATTTACCTGTATTTAAGGTCCTTTGTTTCAGTTCAGTGTTTTTGGGTCTTGTCAATGTTTTGGCTGTGTTTGCTTGCCTGCCTCTACCAGCTTTTCTTAAGAATCGGTGGTACCTAACTATCGGGTTATTCCGGTTCTTGATGCGCTGTCTGAATGGTACACAGTTGCGTCCTCTTCATAAACACACTGAGACATGGCGACCGGCGGCGATGCTAATGCGGTGGCTCTGAATCCACTTGTTGACAAGAGAGGAGGAAAGAGCCGTTCACATAGCGCATTTTTTTGCGCGTGCAAATTCGTTTTCCAGGTGCGCCTCTGTTCATGGTTGCATAGCAACGACAGACGCAACGGGAAAGCGTCTGTCATTGCTATGCAATGCTTGTGGAAAGGAGAAAGTGGTTTAAACTGCGCTCTTCATGATGACGAGGAAGTATCATCAAATAATTAATTGATTTCTAGCCCTTGCATTAGCTTTACTACAAGATATATTCATTGAGATGAAAAATAAAAAGCCGCCCTGTACAGCTATGATCAGCTGTTCGGCCGAGCTTTCCATGTCCATGTTGTTACGGAAAGGCCGCTGGTTTTTGTCACATGACCTGTTGAGATGCTTCTATTATAAGCCGCGCGCCTACATTTGAAATAACAAATTTGCACGCGCATAAAACGCGATATGTGAACAGCCCCTAAAGTGGTATCGTGTGCGGTTGTATCTAGTTTAAAAGGCCTTTTAAAATTAAATATGAACGCAGTTTTGGATTAAATAAAAGAGTCAAATAAAACACGTTGTATCTCCTGTTTAGTTGGTAACACTACAATAAGATACAACTAATTAACATTACTTAATGCCTTATCTAACATCAACACATTGAGTGAGCAATATATTTTTACAACATTAATGTATGTTTGACTTGATTTGATTGTTCATGAACAGATACAACTTTTGATTTTAAAAATGTATTAGTAGGCTACATTTTTAAATTACCCCAAGGAGAATAATTGCTTCAGTATATAACTATTGTTTATTGTTAGGTCATTTTATCTAATGTTATCTAACAAATGGATATACACTTTAATGTATGCAAATTTAATCTAAATTAAGCTTTGGTTCCGAAATTGGTACTGAGAACCGTGGATTTTCACGGGTATTGGTACCGAATACTGAAATTTTGGTACCGTGACAACACTAGTGGATACTATTAAAGACTATCTTGGATCTTCATCTTCTTCGTTGCATGTGTTACTACAGTCAGTGTGTGACATTGTTAATACAAAAGTTGTCAATCAATACAAAGACATACAAAAGTTTGTTCCTAAGTTAAATTTCTTCAAATCAATTCCTTAGGTATTATTCAATATATTTTAATATTTGAACGCAATATTTTTTTAATATATTCAAACCATTTAATATATTGATCATAAATATATGGAAATACATTATCTTTAGGGCAAATTAATGAAAAGCTTCGAAGTTGTCTGATTGTACTATCCTGCTCAAGGTAAATCTGAGCAAAAATATTTTTAAGAACATTCTTTATAAGATATCGAATTCTTCTTAAGTTTTGTCTTAAGAACAACCTTAAAAAAAACAAATAAGAAAAGTAGTAAGTCTTTTCTCAAGTTATAATATAATAAGAAAATAATTTTATCCTTAATGATGTAAATCTGGCCGCAGAGCTTTCTGAGGATATTATAAAATTAATAATTGTCTTCATGCACTCAAGATACTGTCAATAGTTGCTCTAGTAAAACCATCATAATATAAACTCTTTGAGTAACTTCAAAAACATATTTAAGTTCCTTGAGTTCACAATAATATATTTGATCTTCAGTGTTTCAGTCTGAAGAATCACAAATGGAGATTCAAGAATCTTTTCACTTTTACACTGTTGAGTTTGTTCTGGCCTTGAGTAGATGAATAAATGAGAAACATTCTCAAAAAGAGTTAATAATATAAATGATATACCAGAACTACTGTAGTATGACCTTTACTTACTACAAACTGAAATAATATAGTACTTTTGTGTCATGAAAAACCTGTCCATCATGTGTGATTTCTAGTGTGCGTGTTTAACAGCACAGATCTTCTACAGACTCACTGTTTTGGACGATGTCCTGCATCTTTTTCCAGACTCTGAACGGCAGGTTGCCCAAGTATCGTGACACATAAATCAAAGCTCCAGAAACCATCTGTGGATCCGGCTGTGAGATCTGGACTCTGGAAAAACATTCAGGAGTCAGAACTGCAGTGGTTTTGAATCAGAACCAGAGAGACCAGAGACACCAGCAGATCACTCACCTTTGCATTGAGACTGGAAACTCCTGCAGAACAAACACACCATTTATCATCAAGAACTCAATCAATCATCAATCAATCAACCAATGATCTGAAATCAGACCTTCAGAAAGCAGACGTCATTGGCTTTCATCATCTCCTCCATGTCTTTGATTGTGTGTGAAAGAGCTGAGATGTGTCTGTTCATCTCCTCCAGCTTCTTCTTCATCATCTGCTTCTTTTGCTCCTCTTCCTCCCTCAGTGCAGTGATTGTAGCTTCTTCTTCATCTCTTAGAAACTGATGAAGCTTCTCAAACTGCTGTTTAATCTGACACTCTGTATGCTCAGCTTGAGACTGAAATCAAATCAAATCACATTCACTTCAATCATCTCAAACACGCAACTTTTTCTGGAGCAGCAAGAGTGAGTGGGAAAATGTGGGATAGTTAACTACAGCTTTACATTTCTGAAGTACTAATGCTACTGTAGTATATGTTCTGTGTCTGTAGGGTGAAAATACACATTATCAATAAAATCCTCAGGTAGTAGCGTAATGTCAGCAGTTCAGTGTCTGTTGCGCTTACAGGTTGTTGGGCTTATGAAAATAAAGTGAAGTTCACAAACATATCTTCGGGAGGAGTGAACCCATCTAATCTTTCAATTAACTGCCAGAGTATAAGCAGCCTGCGCCTGCCACCTTGCTCTGGCATCAGCTGTTTAGGAATCTCTCCATCTCCATCAACATAATTTAGGCATCTCGTTACCATACTCGTCTTCCAAGCACTAGTAGTCCCACTGGGGGGTATATCTAAGCTCGAGTTGAAGCTGCTTCGTCGAGCCCCTCCACTGTGGACAGCAAGCCAAATACGCTTAACCTTATTGGCTTAAAGATTATATGGGCAAAATACACACTGTGTGTGTGTGTGTGTGTGTGTGTGTGTGTGTGTGTGTGTGTGTGTGTGTGTGTGTGTGTGTGTGTGTGTTTCAGTAAATAAAGGAATTTGTAGTTATATCAGAGTTCTAATGTAGTTTCAGCTGTTCTAATCAAACACTAAAATGTAAACAAGTCAAAAGAAACAGCAATTACCTTTATGAGTAGAACTGTTTTCTCAAACTCTTCTTTAATGTTTTCTATGTGTTTAAGGTTTTCTTGTAAGGAATTCAGTGCTGATAGGAGCTCCTCCTGGAATTTAAAGAAAAAATCTATAAGACATGAGAGATTTTTGTAATATGATTTTATGTGTAATACATAAGCTAAAACAAGTGTTGATCCCCATCTTTAAATCTGTCTTACCTTATGTGATGGAACAACTTCACTGATGGGTCTGAATGTGTGATTGACGTGTTTATGCGAGTTAATACACACTACACACACAGGCTGTTTTTCCTCCAGACAAAAGAGTTTGAGTTTCTCACTGTGTAAACTGCAGAGCTCCTCAGACCCTGATGAACGCCTCTCATTTCTCTTCTTCAGGAACGACTCACACAAGTTTTTTAACACAAGATTAAGTGGAGGATCATCTCTTGAGGATCTTCTCCTACAGACAGGACACTCCTGAGTTTCCTTGGTTCTCCAGAATTGTTGAAGACACTTTTTACAGAAACTGTGACTACATGATAAAACAACAGGAGCCTTGAAGATTTCACAGCACACGGTACAAGAAAAATCATCTTCAGATAGTGAAGCCATTTTCTCTGTTTAATCTCCAGCAATCTGAACTTTACTTTCACTTTCTGAAAGATGGTTAAAAAAATTATACCACAAGAATCGCAAAGATCTGCTGTTTGTTTAGAAACAAACTTAGCAAATATCCTCATTGAAAGTTTTTCTCTTCCTTCTTCATTGATCGCTGTGTTTTTATTGTTGTCTTTTTCCTTTTGTTGAGAGAGAAGAGAGTCAGTGTGACAGAAAGACGCCAGTCTCTTCCTGGTAAGTGTTGTAAGAGGGTGGCGTTTCTGATCACTTTTGGGCGTGTTAAAACAGGTCAGACATGAACATCAGGATTTCTTCAGGTTCAATTTTAACAAAATGCATTCAAAATGAACTTACATTGTTCATTACATTGAAAATATCGACTGGCACGTTCTGTCGGCATGGTCATTAGTAACACACGGTTTTTCGGTTGACTGGCCCCTCCTTTTTACCGCCTATGCCCCCAATCCCTTCTGTCATAAAAAATAAATATGTTGGACGGATATCTGGGATGGATGTGGTGTCTCTGGCTAGGGAGCTAACCGGTGCACACTAGGGTCCAAGAAGGTGTTGAATCTTTGAATCTTTTTGAAGGTGTTGAATAACACCGGACAACCGAAAAAGTGAGTCACGTGGGCGGCGGGGCCGGCGTGGGCTCACTCGTTTCTGACGCTCATACGCACGAGACAAAGGGCGCGCGCAACTAACGTTAACAGCCTCAAATAGACAGAGAGTCCGGGAGACATGGTGGTGCTCATGCAGGAGATGCGAGCTCATGCCAACAGAGGTCAAGAGTGTTTGCTGCCATGAATGGAAAACTGGAATGCCACCTTTGGAAGCCATTGATGCCGCTGAGTCCAACTGTGTTACAGAAGATGATGGCTTTCCGCCTTTATTGAGCCAAAGTGTTCTTGAAGTTATCTTCCGTTTACCTCGCATAAACTGGAGACATCGTCCAATGCCTAAAGGAACCGGGGGCAGACTAACGGTGGAGTAAGTTTCGTTTTGTGTAAATAATATGTTATTACAGGTCCGGCTGATCTATGTTATTCACAAATTGCATTTATTTTACAGTCAACTTCATCTGGTAGCATACCGAGTTGTGCTTGAATGGATGCTGAAAGGGGAAAAACTTGGAAGAGGCAACCATAAGGTTCTTCCCTCCTGTGTTGTTCAAGCCGTAAGGGAAAAATACACATCCCAGTCTGGATCCTATGTGGGTTTCAGAGAAGCAGATGATGCCTTTGCCATGATGTACACTGTTAGCCTTTACTGTAGAAAAATACCAAATTATTACAATATCATACCATTTTCCATTAAAACAGTAATATACAGGAATATACCTACAGGAATATACTGTGAATTAACAGCGCTCAAAGTCGACACTCAGAGGCTGTTTTCCCAATCACACCCTATACCCTCATTCACTATTCCCTACATTAGTTCACTAGTCCTGAATCACTAAAGGACAGAGAAACAAGAACAGAAAAAAGAGAAACACAAGAACTACAACTGACTTCCAGTTTGTAGTTTGTAGTATGAAGCCAGTTTAACATTATTTATTTCATATATGTTTAAAAGTTATTGTTAAAAATGAACAGGGATTTAGTTAATAATAATGTTTGTTGTCACCATGAAGGAGATCAGTATTTGCTTTAGTTGGTGTCTTGTACCTTGACTTAAAAACTTCTTCCTATCATCTCTCTTTGGCTGCTGTGACAGTGAGTTTATAAAGCACATTTGTTACGGCAATAAAAAGTCAAGAGGAAGTTGATCTGGGGCCTCATTTATAACCGTTGCGTACGCACAAAACAGGCCCTGAAAGAGGCGTACGCCACTTCCGACACATAAGTTGTGATTTATAAAAACAAACTTGACGGGAAAATGTGCGCACCTGCACGCAAGCTCTGACCCATGCGTACGAACGTTTTGGAGATGGAGCAGTTTGGCGACACCGATGGTGAGCTGGAGTGAAATGTCTTTTTGGTCACTTTTAGACAGAAAATCTAAAGAAAATTAGACATATACAGAAAGATAATACAAATATAATTTCACTCACCAAGCCTATCACTTGAAGCAAATATCCACACCTTAAATGTCCGCGCCAGCAAGCGCGTTGGGCCGTTTAGTGAAACTGACACATAGCCTAACGGCAGATGAAGTAAAACCGTAAATCTTCATCATGAGTCCCAATCATAAATACTGTGCATGTTCACCATAACAGTTTAAATAAATTAATGATTTAAACTATGTTTTACTTCTGATATAAACATTTAGATTAATCTCATTAATGAAGTTAAACACTTAAACTACATTAAATTTATACTGAAAAGTAAAAAAAAAAATATATATATATATATATATATAGGCCTATTCAATAAATAGCCTATAAATATTTGTCGTGGATGCAATGCTTTTGAACACGTTTCCTTTGGCGTGCTGTGTTTTAATGTTTTAGCTACAGAGATAATGGCTTATCATGATAATAGCAGATTGTGCAAATATAATGCACAACAAGGTCTAACTTTCTCTGAAATATATTTTGCACTATTTGATTTATTTATTCAAAAACAAGGCAAGGATAAGCTACTAAATGATTTTAATTAATGTAATGTGACGGCACATCCGTTTTTCATATTTTCCTAATGTTGTGTACCGTTAAACATGTTATCGCGTGGATGAATAATCATATGTAAATTGTATGCAGATGAGGATATGCATAGTAAAACTAGGCGTTGTAAGCTCCATATATGGTTATTTCGGGGAGGAGACAAACGTGCGCACAATCTTCCGCGGAGTGGAATTTATAAAGTGAATTCTGCGCAGGTTCTGGCGTACGCACGGTTTTATAAGTCTGAATATTTTTTTGCGCACGCCATTTTTGGCTTTCGGGCGCACGTACACTTTTAGTAAAGATCCTACGCACAGTTTTATTAATGAGGCCCCCAGTGTGTTTTTGGTTTTGTGACAATGTCATAATCATCCATGAGTGAGTTTCTGCTCTTTTTTGTATGTAAGCTATGAATTTATGGGTATAATACCATATATCTTATAGTCTACAACATGAAATTCAACAATATTACTGTAATCAGGTCTTCTGAAGAATATTGAAATCATATATTACATCAAAATTGTATTAACTCCTGCTTTGACTCAGGCACACACAGACATCAACAATCAGCGTATGAATCTCAACAATGGTGACGATCAAAAGTTTCATGTCGCAATGCATGCTGGGTTCCAGGATACTATAAAACTCCCAGCATGCATTGCTGCATAAATAATAAATTAAAAATATATATTCCCACCATTGTTGAGATGCCTGTTCTAATTTGTGATATCTCTGTGTTTCTACAAGACAGTGTAGCTCTGTTATTTTTGGTTATGCATGTGTTAAAAATAAAATTAGTCATTGTTGCTGTGGTTTCACAGTGGTGGTAATGTAACACTTTTGATTGAGAATTAATCTCTGAATGAGTGAGAATTAACTTCTTAGTGAATGGACAGGCTATGTGATGATTTTGTTATTTTGCAAGTGTGACTTGCAAAAATACAGCTCAAGTAGCAATAGAAATACAGCTCAAGCTGCATCCCAACTAAAGCAAACACTGATCTCTATAATTGTAACTTCAAATCAAACATTTTCATTTAAACATATCAATAACAACTTCAGTACTGCCCTAAAAAGGCAAAAGACCTTAACTCACCAGAGTGTGAAACTGAGAAAAATGACTTTAAAAGTTGTTTTGTTGTTTAGCCAATTGTATGACAGGTAGGACACTGAAAATTTGCCAAGTAGTTGTTATAATTAATATATTTATCTACATTAAAAAAAATTGAGCTCAAACTTGACCTTGACCTCAAACTTGACCCTTATTCGGAAGTTAATGTATTCTGCTTTTGCATTATCTGCAAAACAATAATGGGTCATACTGTCATGGGCGAACAAAACAGGAAACAATAGCAGGTGCTCAAAGTGTTTATTTAAAGGTAAATAGACAAGAGTCCAACAGAAGGTAAGGGCGGCGACTCAGGCTCGTGCAGGGACTAGATGGTCAGAAGTGCGCTGGTGCAGTGAGAGTGACGAATCCCATCCGGAGCTGGAGTGCGGTGAACCCAGTGACGAAGACACGAACGGCAGGAAGACAAGGCAAGGCGAACATAGACACGGCAACTCCACGGGAACAGACACGGCAACAGACAGGACCTCAACAAACAATCCGACACTGGAACAGAGAATGGAGTGAGCATATATAGGGCACGGAAATGAACAGCAGCTGTGAACGGTGAGCATGATGATGATAATGATTATCAGCTGGAGCGCTGACGGACACGTGAGCGGGACAACGCCCACTCACACATAAACAAACATAGACACGAGACAAGAAGGAAACAATGTCTCCAACAACCGTGACACATACAAAGGCAAAATACCGTAATTTATAATTTATTGATCATTTTAACTTTTATCACTCTATACAAACATTTATATGATAACAATGATAGCCTTAAGATAACATTTAGTGAGTTCTGTATAGTAATGCTTAATATTACATCAATAGAATATTACAAAATAAAAAATGATGAGAAGGCTACAACTGTACTGGATCATTTTAAACCTTTATCATTGTACTTAATTTAAGTAAAATAACACTTTAAGAGGTTAATAAAGTAACCTTCCACAAATATTTCTTACATTTGAAAGGTTTGATTTGGCTATGCCAGTAATATGTAGACGCCCTTTCTCAATACCATTCACCCTTTTCTGACAAAATGTAAAGGAATATGCAATCTGATGACATTGTGTGTATGTTTTCCAGAATTAATGAAAAACTCTGTATTAATACATTTTCCTGGACAGAATGGAAAATGTATTTAGTACCACATGCATGTACAGGGTTTATACAGAGATACTTAAATTGAATTTACTACCTTTTTACCACCTATTTTACTACCATCACAATATTTTTACTACCAACACGGCTTCAAACTTCAACTATAGCAGTGTTAAGTGTTAAGTAAAGTGACAAGTAAAGACATGAAATATCTTTCCAAAATGAATTAATAACATATTTAATCACAATTTAATGAGGCAATTATAACTTAATTTCAACACTGGAAGGGAGTTCAAACAAATAACTGCTACAAAACCATGGCAACACAAACCAACAAAAACATCCTCACATAGCCTATTACAAAAACAGAAAGAGTGTATATTGTAGAAGAGCCACACTGTTTGGATGTATACTTAATTTAGGGCACATTGGGAGGATACTTATAAGATCACTAACGTTAACGTGGTTCAACCCACAGGAGCCAAACTAAGACCTGCTCCAAACAGTAGCAGCCTGGCACAAAAAAAAGGACAAATGACGTTGAAGGTGAATTTAAGGAAAGAGTTTTCCTGAAGTCTGATAAGATTCACTATATGAACTCGCACTTCTCTCCCCCTGCTTTCTCACCGCTGTCTCCTGTGCACGCTCCCCAGCTACCCTGCAGCAGCGTCTGTCATCACCATGGTTACGGCTGCAGCCTAGACCACAGCAGAAACTCCGCTGGGAAATGTAGCTTCTGTGAATGCTACCATGTTACTTAATCAGTAAAATAGTTTCACTTCTGAAAAGCTATTGATGTAGAAAATAGCGACGCTACTGAGAAATGTAGGTAAACTAGTAACGGCGCTGTTTTTAATGCCGTTTTGAAGTCTTTAAACCGAGCGTCCTCCAGCCAGAGGTCCGAAAACTTGCACTTGCCCATATTTACTTGGTAAACTCACGCGGAGCAGAGGTTTACCGCCAAGGTACCAGCTTGAATCGCCCAACGTACACATCGCATGACGTCATTCCGTTCACTCACGTCCGACCTTTCTTTTCTCTGTCTTTGGGTCCGACTCAAAATAAAAATAAATTCATGGAAGTTTAGTAAGGAAATAGGCCTGCACACGTAAGTTACTCTAATTGAAAACCATATAGACCCAGTTAGATGGGGCTTCGAAAATTTACTACCTCGTCAGATGACGTTTACTACTTTTTACTACTTTTTACTGGCCTTAATTTGGCATAATTTAATTTACTAGCTTTTACAACCCCGCGGAAACCCTGATGTACAGACTACAGTTCTTGCTCACACGTTTGATGTGATTAGGATTGATTGTCTTGATATAGTCAGTTTATGACAGTTTACAAAGAAGGGAGTCTAACAACAAACTTTCAATAAATGTATTAAATTAACAAGAAAATCAAACGAAAGAATGTCAAGAGGTGAATAAAATGAAAAATGTTGATGTATTTTGGTCGTGTGTGTGTCTGTGTGTGTGTGTGTGCGTGTGTGTGTGAGAGAGAGATAGAGAATCACAAGATTCTGGAAATCAGTCCACAGAGGGGCTTAATTTATCCCTATTCTTCAACCTCATTGAGGTTTCTGACCAACAAGGAGCTCCAGAAAAACCTCCTGGTAGGAGGCATGAGGGGAACAAGATTCTTTAGGATCTCCGTCTTCTTGGCCTCTTCCACACCCCAGTCTTGCGGCCTTAATGTGGTTGGTACACTGGGATTGAACTTCTTCTGCAGGAAGTCCAGCTCTATGAAGTCCTCCTCCCCATGAGATTTCTTCACGAACATGGACCTTGACCCACGTCGCAGTTGCACCACTTTAAATTCAGCCAGCCTGGGCATTTTCTTAGTCTTGGCTGCAAAATGGCCATCCATTCCTGCCCTGATGTTTTCATTCTTCAACTCCACCACCTCCACTTTCCTAGAGTTGGAATTGGCCACCACTGACAAAAAGTCATCAAAATCAAAAACCACTCCTCCAGGTCTGTGCCTCATTTCTTGTTCCACACCATGGTGGAAGCTGTCGGCGCTCATAAAGGTGTGCCCCGGCTCGAAAAACTTCAATGTGACATCTTCAGCTGATATTATTTCTGAATTTACCAATGTCAGCAGTGAAGAAAACAGACACCAGTTTTTATTTTGGGCACTATAATTATCCACCCAGTATATAACATGCCTGATGTCCCGCTCTTTTTCTAGTGCACTGCACATCCGATATCGCAAGAGTTTTTGCTTTGGTGTATTTATATCCAACCAACAGCGAGCAGCCATAACTGCAATCGCTCTGAATCATGTACTGGGAATCTGTGAAATGTTACTTGTGCATCTTCCTTTGACGCCCGCGCGCGTAACCTTACAGTTTTAAATAAGTTTAAGCATCCAGGGTCGATGCATGACCGAACCATTTTAAGCCTAATAAAAAACTTAAATATAGCTAAATCAAATAACTCTTCACGGAAATCCTGAGTGGAGTTTTACTTCACTCGGATGGATTACTTTTGTGAAGGATGTATGCACATTTTATCCACTGAAAGGTCTAAGACATTTTCTAAAATAACTGAAAATGTGTTCGTCTGAAAAAAAATATTTTTTTTTTAGGTATAGTCCTGCTGACTTCAACATGAGCAGAACATGGTAAAGTGAAAAATCAGACACAAATTACAGGTATGCACTATGTTTCAGGAATGGGACAAATGTTTGTGACTAGTTAAGTCTCTGTCTTTAGTTCAGTGTGTTAAATAATGTGCTTTTTTGCCATTTGTTGTGTATCTTTGGATTATGTTGTGTTGTAAATAAATCCAAACAATCAAAAAGCCATTATTTTTAAAATCTCCTCATTCTTTGTTCAAAGTTCCTCATAGGCCCTGAGAGCTCCTAATAGGGCCATTACTCTTTGTCTCTCTCAGGTGTGAAACACTCAATATTCATGGTGGTTTACGCCTACTCGCATAAAGCTTTCTTACACAAGACATGTCTTACAAATTTTAAATAAATATATTGTCTTATCTGAATGAGTATTCAGGGTGATTTTCACATAGTTTTGGAGCAAATATTCTAGGCTACGTGATACAATTTTCAAAAGCCTTGTGAAGAAATAATCAGTTTGGGTTTCATGACCTAATTTCAGTGACTTTTTTTGTGTCATTTTCACAAACCACGCATAAATGTTATTATCTCAAAACTACAAACTTTTACATACATGCTGCTGACATATTATTGTAGCAGAGTTTGTGCTGAATGCAGTGTAATAAGACTTTAGCCATGAAAATTTCACAAGTAACAGAAATAAGCACAAATGTTAGAGCATGTCAGAACACCTCCAGGACCCAGAAAACACCTCAGACCCCAGAGGGTTAAAGACGTCTGTCTGTCTATCTATAGAACCATAGAACCATTGTCAGACATTTTTATTTTTTATATAGCCTTATTTAGACTTCTCGCCCTCTAATTTTCTTTTTGTGTCTGTGCCCCTATTATAATACTAAGTTTAATACAATTTGGTATAATGTTAAATTGTCATTTGAATGTCATCTTGATGTGATGTTTTAGTTTTTCTTCATTAAAAATAAATAAATAAAAGAATACCTGTGTCTCTGAGGGTTATAATATGAGACTTGATGTTTACAGTAACACAGTACAACAAACAAATCTGATTTTGTCCTTACAGGGACAACGACGGAAAAACTGGAGGCGAAATCCATTCGAGAGGCGATGGAAGAAGAGGAGAAGAAACGTCTGGACATAGAAGAAGAGAAATACCAGGCCCAGAAAAGAAAGGAGGCCATTGAGAAAACTAAAACCCAGCAGCACTACCAGACCGACAGAGTGAAAGGCCTCCATGTGTGTGTCTTACGTTGCTTGGGGTTTCTATTTCTAGGGCTTGGTACCGGTTGTGTAGTGCCACTTTGTAAAGTTCGGATGTACCTATATCCTGAAATTGCTGTATGTTAAATTTTTAGCATTGTAGCATTATACCACTTGGAGGTTTATTTTTTTGTGGGTGGTTTGAAATGTGGCAGTGATGATCCGTGAGTTGATGGGTTCCCAGCTGAGAAGGGCCCTTTGTGCTTCCTTGGACAGCATGAACGCTACTCCCTCTGTGTGTGGTGCAGAGTCATCGGGATGTCCTGAGTAGATTATGGTCTCTCCACTCGCCAGCTTGACCTGCCCTGACTGGAGCCACCTGGTTTTTCCCAAACCAAGGAGGGATGTCCCGTACCTCCTCATCTCCTCTGCTATCACTGCTGTCTTTCCACCAGCATACATGGTCCTCACATTCCATGTTGCTATGGTGGTGGGTCACTTCCTGAACGCGTTGTTTGTGTTTGAGCTCCATCGATTTGATTCAAAATCCGGGTTTTCTCTCTTTAAACTCACTTACAACTAATATTTTCTACTTTTTTCACTGAGAAACACTGATGCTCAAAATATCGTAGTTACAACGCGGACTGTTGAGTAGATGCGTCTCAAATCGATTGACCCAATACCGGTCCGTTACACCTGTGGGTCGGACGGCTGAGTGCGTCTTCTTTACACTCACAAACGAACATTTTCTACTTTTACTCACTGAGAAGCACTGCTGCTCAAAATCTCATAGTTACAACGCGGACTGTTGAGTAGACGCGTCTCAAACCGATTGACCCAATACCGGTCCGTTACACCTGTGGGTCAGACGGCTGAGCGCGTCTTCTTTACACTCACTTAGTTACAAAGGAACATTTTCTCGCCTATCGTGCGTCTACATCACACCCGTACCATTAAAAAAACAGATTATATCCAAGATTTCAGTTATAAATTAGCGTTAATATTGATAGCATCACTGGTAGCGTCGTTGCTAACTTACTGTTCATCTGTTTAAATGGCGAATATATCAAATGTAACGTTATGTTGTCTACCTTTTGGTGCAGGTGAGGACACATTCGAGCTGCAGGCGGTGCAGTCTGAGCTGGAAGCTGTAGAGAAGCAGATCCGTGACCTTTTAGAGAGACAAGCCGAGCTAAGAGACCGCCGTTTAGCTCTTGAAACATCTTGCGTCGATGCACACAAATCAGTTAATAATCCGCAGACTCCGATTGCGTCAACACCGTGCGTCTCTCAGCATTGGTCCCGTGCGCCAAGGCGGTTCTCACAAGTTTCATACACCCCAGCTCCGAGGCGCCGTCACGAAGCTTGGGTTGTTTCGCAGCGGAAGACGCGAAGAATCTCTCCGCCCCTCCCGGTTTTCGAGATTTCCACAAAGAACCGCTTCTCCCCTCTTCGCGAAACAGAATACGATGCTGTGATTATCGGCGATTCAATTGTTCGGAACGTCCACGCTACGTCAGGTAAAAGTAAGGTGCGTAGCCACTGTTTTCCTTATTACCGTGTTTCTGATATCGCTGCGCGAGTACCCGAGATCTTGAACGGTGACGAGCGCGTCGGAGCTGTCGTCTTGCACGCAGGAGTGAACGACGTCAGGCTGCGGCAGATGGAGGTTTTGAAAAAGGATTATAGGAACCTAATCGAGACGGTACTCACCGCATCGCCTGAAATAACGATCATTGTGTCTGGGCCGCTTCCCACGTATCGACAAGGACATGAGAAGTTCAGTAGATTATTCGCGCTAAATGAATGGTTAATGTCATGGTGCAATGAGCAGAAACTGCTCTTTATAAATAATTGGAATCTGTTTTGGGAGCGTCCTAGGCTCTTCCGCGCTGATGGCTTACACCCAAGTAGAAATGGAGCGGATCTTCTGTCGGATAACATCTCCAAGACGTTAAAGACCGTTTGACTAGTTACCAAAAATCCAAATCACAGTCTCTGCTGCACCAAATTAATTAATATAAATACTAGTGTAGAACATTTAATAGAAACTGTGTCTATTCCTCGTTTAGTGAGATCAAATAATAAATCTACTGTAGGATCTAGGAAAAATCTCGCTATTAGTGAACAAAAACAATTTCTAAAGCTAGGTCTTCTGAACATTAGATCACTCACACCTAAAGCAGCTATTGTAAATGAAATAGTCACAGATAATAGCATCGATGTACTTTGCCTTACTGAAACCTGGCTTAAACCAAATGACTATTTCGGTCTAAATGAGTCTACTCCCCCAGGATACTGTTATAAGCATGAGCCCTGTCTGATTGGTCGTGGCGGCGGTGTTGCAACAATCTACAGAGATATTCTTAATGTTACTCAGAAAACAGGTGACAAATTTAATTTGTTTGAAGTACTTGTATTAAATGTTACGCTCTTAGATGTAAGAAAAAAATCCCTATTATCTCTAGCCTTGGCTACCGTATATAGACCGCCAGGGCCCTACGCTGATTTCCTAAAAGAGTTTGCAGATTTTCTCTCAGATCTATTGGTCAACGTCGATAAAGCATTAATTGTTGGAGATTTCAACATACACGTAGATAATTCAAATGATGCGTTAGGGGCTGCGTTTACAGATTTAATAAACTCCTTTGGGGTCAAGCAAAACGTCACCGGACCAACTCATCGTCTTAATCATACACTCGATTTAATTTTATCATATGGAACCGATCCAACCGATATAGATATCATTCCACAAAGTGATGGTGTCAGTGACCACTTCCTGGTAACTTGTATATTACGGACTACAGTACTATGTCATACTGCGCCGCGTTACCGACCAGGCAGAACAATCCTTCCATCCACCATAGATAATTTCTCAAATTGCTTATCTGATTTGTCTCAGTTACTGCCTGAACCCAAACAAACAGACGAATTAGAGGAAGTAACTAGCACTATGAGCACCATTCTCTCTAGAACATTGGATATTGTTGCACCCATTAGATTAAAAAAGGTCAGAGAGAAAAGTAAAGCACCATGGTACAACAATACTACGCATGTTCTAAAGAGAGAAACCCGTAAATTAGAGCGTAAATGGAAACAAACTAATTTAGAGGTCTTTAGAATCGCGTGGAAAGACAGTATGTCACGTTATAAAAAGGCCCTAAAAGCGGCAAGGGCTGAGCATCTCCGCAAACTAATAGAAAACAACCAAAATAATCCAAGATTTTTATTTACCACCGTGGCTAGACTAATAAATAAACAAACGTCACCTGACCAAAATATCCCGTTACAGTTTAGCAGTAATGATTTCATGAACTTCTTCACTGAGAAAATAGAAAGCATCAGAACCACAATTGTAAACATTCAATCTTCAATCGCGCCTTATAAATCAGCCTCAATTATCACCCCGCAAGAACAATTACAGTGCTTTACAACTATAGAACAAAAAGAGCTAAATAAACTTATCACTTCATCTAAAACAACAACGTGCTTATTAGATCCTATACCAACTAAACTACTGAAAGAAGTGTTACCTGTAGTGGAAGAGCCTCTACTCAATATCATTAACTCGTCTCTATCTTTAGGTCACGTTCCAAAAACATTTAAACTGGCAGTTATAAAACCACTCATTAAGAAACCACAATTAGACCCACATAATCTAGCAAATTATAGACCCATTTCAAATCTTCCATTTATGTCTAAAATATTAGAAAAAGTTGTGTCCGCTCAACTGAGCTCTTTTTTGCAAGCATTAAGCTGGTTTAGATCATACTTATCTGACCGCTACCATTTTGTCTATTTAAATGGAAAAAAATCGATCATATCTTCAGTAAACTATGGAGTGCCACAGGGATCTGTGCTAGGCCCTCTATTATTCTCAATATATATGCTGCCACTTGGAAATATTATAAGGAAACATGGAATTAGTTTCCATTGTTATGCTGATGACACTCAATTATATATTTCATCACGGCCGGATGAAAACGCTAAATTATCAAAATTGACAGAGTGTGTTAAAGATATAAAAGATTGGATGACGCGTAATTTTCTTCTATTAAATCCAGACAAGACGGAGGTACTACTCATCGATTCAAAAAACCGCCCACAAAACCTCTCACAATACAACTTTAACATAGTAGGATGTCCTGCTACTTTATCCTCTACAGTAAAAGACCTGGGTGTCATACTAGACTGCGACCTGTCTTTTAAAAATCATATTTCATATGTTACAAAAACTGCATTTTTCCACCTTAGAAACATTGCTAAGCTACGTAATATGCTATCAGTTTCTGATGCAGAAAAGTTAGTTCATGCATTCATGACCTCGAGACGAGATTACTGTAATGCTTTATTAGCTGGTTGTCCTGCATCCTCAATAAACAAGCTACAGTTAGTCCAAAATGCAGCCGCTAGAGTTCTTACCAGATCAAGAAAATATGATCATATAACACCGATCTTATCATCTCTACACTGGTTACCTATAAAGTTCCGTATTAATTATAAGGTATTGTTACTGACTTATAAAGCCCTAAACGGCTTAGCTCCAGTTTATATAACGGATCTTCTATCGCCCTATAATCCATCGCGCTCTTTAAGATCGCTAAATTCGAGGCTTTTGGTTATACCTAGGATATCTAAGTCCACCAAAGGAGGGAGAGCATTCTCACATTTAGCTCCAAAACTCTGGAATAGCCTTCCTGATACTGTTCGTTGCTCAGACTCGCTCTCCCAGTTCAAAACTAGATTAAAGACGCATCTCTTTAACCAGGCATTCATATAAATGTTTTAATCTTACAGTTAAATCCGGCCTCTAGTTCATAACCGCCAGAGGAGAACTGGCCCCCGACTGAGCCTGGGTTCTCCCAAGGTTTTTTTTTTCTCCATTAGGTCACCTGATGGAGTTTTAGGTCACCATTGGGTCACCTGATGGAGTTTTTCGTTTCCTTGCCACTGTTGCCTTTGGCTTGCACAGTTGGGGATATTCAATTTAATGAATCAATCAATATTACTATTGATTAGCATTACCAAACATGGACGTTTTATTATTATTTTATTTTAATACTGTGAAGCTGCTTTGATACAATCTGTATTGTGAAAAGCGCTATACAAATATTCTTGACTTGACTTGACTTGGGTCGCTTTGAGGTCAGAAGCTTCTTCAAACATACAGTCTCCTTGCGGTTTTCCATGCACGTCGTCATAATTTCTTTAGCTTGGTTTGCTGCAGAGGCTTCCTTCCCAAGGCTTGAGGATTTTCTGATTTTTGTTGATGTTCCCGTAGCTGAAGGCTTTTTACAGGGTTGGAGTAGCTGGTCCCACGCCCAACCCCCACCTTTGGGGGAATGTTTTGGAGTTGGCTTGTTAGTCCTCTTCCCTCCCCTATTGTCTTCCAGGTATTGGATTACAGCCTCACAACCACATGAGGCCAGACAGGTTTTGGGTTGTGTACAAGCTGTCTCGGCACATCAAGCCCAGCCAACTCCTGCTGCTGTGTATTGAGAGCTGCGCTAGGCATGCTAACCCTACCAGCAGCGCGAGACAGTGCTGTTGTATTGCTGTGGTAATTTTAACCAGACTCTTCACATCCTCATCCTTTGAAAGTGTTTACAAAGATAATTTGCTTTTGCAGAGTAGAAAACAGCGTCTTCTCGACATACACAACACAAACCAGTTACAGTGTTTGAGGGTGGGTCAAGTTGTACTCGGGCGGACAGCGTAGAACATAGGTGGGCATTAGGCAAATGTGTTGCCCAGCCTGATCTCATGAAAATGCATCTCTATAGCACATATTGGGTTTATCGTGCAATTTATATGCGAAAATGAGTTTTTACTATAGACTGTAAAAAAATATGGACGTAGTGTCCGTGACGTCACCCGTAGGTTTCTGAAGAGTATTGTTGAAGCCTAAAGTGGGCGGATTGCCATCTTGGCCTCGCGTCACTGCTCGTCACTCCCGGATAACGGAATATGGGCAAAGAGGCGGAGCTGAGGAGCCTGGCTATCTGAAACCACGCCCACCTAGCGCGACGTTATGGAGTTAGCGTAGGCTTGGGAGCTAATGCTATATGCTACTCACAGTACCAAGTCTGTGACTCCACAGGGCCTCGCGCTAAAGTGACAGTTGATGATTAAAATAAGAATGCCAATTAAAAGGTCCTGTTTTTGCCCTTCGAAATATTATAATAGTTAAAAGACAGCTACAAGTGAGACTGTGTATCGTGAATCTGCACAACTTATTAAGTTATTAAAGTTATTCTGCTAGTTGAAAATTTATTATGCAGTAACTTTACAATATTACTCTGAGAGTGTGTGTGTGACCGTGATTATGTGCATACATGTCAGTCACTGTTTTTTCCGTCAGCGCGGCATCGCTCGTCAAGTTCGTAGAGAGCTTTATTATCAGTCCATGTTAAATTCTGATTTTGGCCGCATCTCAATTCTCAAATGGGTCAAAACATAGATATATTACCTATGAAGTTCAAGTAAATGCGCTAGAAATCCGCGCTCATTCAAGGATGTGCATTTATTGCATGGACGGAGAAGCACCGACACCTGCAGGATTTCATCTGACGGTACATAAACATGTTATAATCTGTTCCAGAGCAACGGTACCGCAGAACGAGTGTAGCCTTTATATCTATAGACGTTTTTAAATCTGAAAACTCCAAAAAGCAACGAAATTGTCAGACATCCATTAGTGCATGTTCACAGAGGAAAACAACTAAAATACAGCGCTGGTTGTTCTCTCGAACGATACTCGACGACAACGACGGAATCCAAAGCCGTGGGCGAAGTAATGGGTTTATTAAATTATATGAAATAATCCCGAATAAAAGCACAAACACGGCAGAGATGGCAAGATCAGCAGCTGGAATTTGCTGAGGTGAAGTGACGGCTAACCGGCTAGCATTGACAGCAGCGGGAATCCACCTGTCACTCAAAAGTGACTTAATTTTGACTTAATTAAGTGACTTAAGACAAAAGTGACTTAATCACCTGTCACTCAAAAAAGACTTAATTTTGCAGAACTTTAAATATTAAAGCTTCAGTAGGTAACATTTGAAAAAAAATATTTTTTTACTTATTTGTTAAAACTGTCATTATGTCCTGACAGTAGAATATGAGACAGATCTGTGAAAAAATCAAGCTCCTCTGGCTCCTCCCAGTGGCCCTATTGCCATTTGCAGAAAAGCACCGCTCCCGTCAGAAACAACCAATCAGAGCCAGGAGGATTGTCTTAGCAGTGTCAATCAAGCTCGTGTACGCGCTGATCACACCCCTCTCTTGCACAGCGCGTACTGTCGTTCAAAATAAAGATTGCCGGTGTGTCGCAGCTGTGCTAATGTTGGACAAAAAAACAAAACTGCCAATTTCTCGAGTGGCACCTGTGACCTGCTCATACAACAAAGACGGGTAAACTGAAAAAGACCAATGACGATAAACAAGCGAAAAAGAAAGAATTAGACAGAGCCCAAATAAAACGAAGGTAAACATCGGAGCGGCTTTTCAGAGGTGGAGGGAGCTAACGTTACGTGTCCTGAAAGGATTAAAAACCGATGCAGAGTTAGCCATATTTTTGCTTGACAAGTAAGTATCCCTGCTTGATTTGTTTCAAGAACTACACGCTGTGTGGGTGAATTCCTCGTCGGAGCCCATTGACTCGGTGTCAAAACTCTAGCCGCATAACATACAGATAAAATGTCACGCACTGTCCAAAGCAACAATTTAAACCTGCTAATTCACTGGCTTGTCATGTTGCTGAAATAATGTACTAGCAAACCTTATCTAGCATTACATATCGCTAGAATAATTACTTGCATACTGTAACAGTCGGCGGCGGGCGGGGGCGGGGATGATATTACATGCGCTTCATGAGCCACACGGCGCGCGGTCTCTTGCTCTCTCTGCCGTGCACGCGCTACGCGGTTTGGGGCACAGTCTCTGTCTCGCAGGCGCGCTCGCTCTAGATTCCGGAGATTTCAACTAATTCGCGGGCATCAGTGAGCCGCTATCAATATGCGGGATACTCCCGGAACTTCCGGGAGGCTATTTTTTTTGTGCCCTGAGTGAATGTGCCATAACTGTTTATTCGTCGTCATCGGTCCTGCTTACTAGCAGAGAATGTCTAATAAGGGGAGAAGGTTCACTCTCGCTACACTTCCGGCTTCTGACTGGTTGCAGTTCCACTCTGATTCCACATGATGGCGCTCACAGGACGAGTGCAGAATGAATGGAGGTCTATGGAGCTATACCCCTCAAAATCCACTTTTCTCAGGATATAATTTTTTGTCTAGTAATTTGAATGTTGTATTCGAAAGGAGATGCAAAGAAATTGCACATTGCTGGGTGTTAGATTTTTAGAGTCACTTATTTGCTTTAAAAAGTCTTTCAAAATGTCAATGACGTCATACACATCGTGCGACCAGAGTTACTGCTTTACGGCAATCCTTCAGTCACTTTGGTGTTTTCGCGCTCTGCACTTTGTTTTCTCTCGAGGCATCGCCAGCACAGCTGACACAGGTAAACACACGTGCTAGAAGAGTTTCTGCTAGAATACATTCTGTTCCCGCTTCGGATGCCATGATGCCATCAAGCGGTATCTCTGGTCATAACCTGTCATTCACTGACCAATCAGCGTTCATTAGCAGAATGCTAGCGTGTTATGAGCAACAACAACTCAACCTGTAAGAAATCGAAAGAACATACTCGTTCATTCAACTTTCGACCTATAACCCATGTTGAACTTGCCAAAGCTACAATCAAATCTGAGATTTCTCAATGGCAATCGGGTGAAAGAGACAAATTTAGCCATCTAGCCCCATAGACTCCCATTCATTTTGCACTCGGCGCGATCGCCCCCAGTGGAACTCTGGTGGAACTACAACCAAAAATTCGGTACAATAGGACTTAATAGGGAGTGGGCAGGCTCTCCGTAGACGGGCTCTGTTACTAGCCTGCGCGTTCACGGAGGAGCTGTGGAGGGAGGGCTGTAGCGCAGCAGAGAGCAAGGGGGAGTGACCTGTAAGTTGTGCTTGTTCAAATTTTCAGGCTAAGTCAACGTTTTCTAAAAACTCCCTACTGCAGCTTTAATCAACTAAACGGGTGAGTTATAAAAAAATATAACTCAAATACTTATTAGTCTCACTGACTGAGCAATAATACTTGCTTGAAAAAAAACGAATTTACCCTAAAACTATATATGCGTAAACATCAAGCTTTTTAATGACCTAAACACTTTTAAGGAAGAAAATAAGCCTTTTTATGAGTCTTTATTCAGAAATAAGAATAATTTATTTAAATTATAAATTATTATTATTATTAAAAACGTCTGTCTATAGAACCATTGTCAGACACTTTTATTGTTTTTATATAGCCTTATTTAGACTTCTCGCTGTCTAATTTTCTTTTTGTGTCTGTGCCCCTATTATAATATGAAGACGTATCTTTTTCGGCAGCACTTAATCCAGTAATACTAACACTTTCTTCTCTATTCTAACTTAAAAATAAATAATAATAATAATAATAATTTTGCGTTGGATTGTACTGTGAAGGGTCATAGCACTTACATACTGTTGGCCTACTGCTAGTTTAATTGCTTCTATTGTTTCTCATTTGTAAGTCGCTTTGGATAAAAGCGTCTGCTAAATGAATAAATGTAAATAATACTAAGTTTGTTACAATTTGGTATAATGTTAAATTGTCATTTGAATGTCATCTTGATGTGATGTTTTAGTTTTTCTTCATTAAAAATAAATAAGTAAAAGAATACCTGGGTCTCTGGGGGTTATAATATGAGCCTTGAGGTTTACAATAACAAAGTACAACAAACAAATCTGATTTTGTCCTTACAGGGACAACGACGGAAAAAACTGGAGGAGAAATCCATTCGAGAGGCGATGGAAGAAGAGGAGAAGAAACGTCTGGACATAGAAGAAGAGAAATACCAGGCCCAGATATGAAAGGAGGCCATTGAGAAAGCAGAAACCCAGCAGCACTACCAGACTGACAGAGTGAAAGGCCTCCATGTGTGTGTCTTACGGTATTAGACCACAAATCGTGGTGCAAAAAATTAACTGAAGACTTTGTGGCGAAGAACACCGCTCTCATTGTTGAGGAGGAAAATCAGATCCAGAAATACGCCGATCAAGTCATGGAAACCGCAGAGAACGCAGCGAGAGACATCTACCCGCTCCTGAAGAACAAGCGGTCAGTCCGCGGATACGGCAAGAGCGCGCAAGTGTGTTTTATTAATATCCAGTTCTCCTGTTATTCAGTTTACTATTTGACTCAAGGTAAGGCTATTTCGATTATTTGCATTGAGTGAAATTAAAGATAAAGACATAATTTAAAGTTTTAAATTATAATGGTAATACAAATCCAAAATATGAATAATCCTTCGAGCAGGGCTGCGACATTTATGTTGCACGTGCAATGAAAAAATTGGTATTTTGTATTACGATCTCACCTGCGGTTAATGTTGACCATTGGCCTAAATGTCTGCCATTCTTTTTATTTTATATTTTGTTACCTAAGGCTTTGTTTTTAAAATAGGGACATTAGTTTGTCTGTAATGTGCTGTTTAAAACATTAATGGTGTTAATTATTATTAGCATAATTAAACATGCTATGCTAGCATTGGTGCCGGTGTTCACCGGCGGTCAGAAGTTTATAGCGGTGCTGTGTTAATAGATTTTACGTCATACATCCTCCCCTAATGTATCTGCCTACTTAGCAATTGGTACAGAAATGTATTTCGAGCTAGCTATCACAAAAATAGACTGGACTAACTTTTGCTAACTTTGTAACCTGTTGGAAGTGAACCACGATAGCCATCAGCACAAAGTAACCATCATGTTAACGAATAACAGTATTTGATTGTTGTACAATTCGAACATTAAAGGGGTGGTTGAGTATGATTTCCCTTTTTTGTGTAATGTTACCTGTTTGAGCATAAACAAAATCTGCAATGCTCTAAGTTCAAAGCAAAGGGAGATATTTGCTTTTAAAGAAATAGTTTTTTAAGGGCTACAATAAACGGCTGGTAGGGACTACACTACATTCCTCACGGGTTAGTGACATCACCAACCCTAAAATTTACATAAACCCCCGCCCCCGGGAACACGCATGTTGAGAAGAGGGAGAGTTGTTGTAGTCAAGCACATTTGTGAGTCAGCTCAAACTGTAACATCTGTCTTTTCGCATGCAATCGAAAGTCACTCTGTGTGCATCTCACAACAGTTCCTATACGAGCGATTTATAGATTATCATGGCAGAATATGCTAATTGAAGATTGTTAAAGGCACATCAGCTACATAAATTCATCAACTAACCATTCAGAGACGTCCTGTTGCATTCTACGTGTTGTTCTTCTTGAGTCTCTCCATCATTGTCTGACTCCGTTTAAACATAAAAGGCAGAACAGTTTCTGTCATTAGTGGCCCTGTCCCAAATGGCACCCTAAGCACTCGCGGTCTTCCTCTGAGTCCGCACTTTCGTGACATAACGCCACTTTGACTGTCGGGAAGAAGTCTGCTGTGGAGCCCGCATCAGTGCAGGCTCGGCTAAAGTGCGCATCGAGGGCGCAAATCGACCACTGGCGAGCACCGTTCTGAGAGCTAAAATGACAAATGGGACACCCTACTACGGTCTCACAGACTTAACGGACACGCGCACGCTGCAGCCATTGTAAGTCCAGAAGACCGAAAGTGCATATGAAGTGTGTCATTTGGGACAGGGCCTTAGGCTGCGTTTACACATGGCATTAACATGCGATCACCATGATCCGATCAAGCAGATCGGATCATTAGCCAATCAGGACATTTGTTCATATTAAGTAGCCTCTGTATCTGGATACCGATCGGATTTCTGTTTCATGCATAATATTTCAATTAGGTCTTTAGCACGACACCAATAAGAGTAAAGATTATAAAAATTAAGTAATGTCCCAATTGCTTTCACTCACTCACTTTACTTTACTGTGCAATCTCCATCCTTAAATCAAATAACGTTTTTTAAATGAAGGAATATTTCCAGAGTTGATCATACAAAACATCATCCGCCGGTTCTGTTCATAATATTTATGGACAGAATTTCTAGGCGCAGCCAGGGGCCAGAGGGTGTCGGGTTCGGGGACCACACGATTTCGTCTCTGCTCTTTGCAGATGATGTTGTCGTGTTGGCCCCTTCAGACCAGGACCTTCAGCATGCACTGGAACGGTTTGCAGCCGAGTGTGAAGCGGCTGGGATGAGTATCAGCACCTCCAAATCCGAGGCCATGGTCCTCAGTTGGAAAAGGGTGGCCTGCCCACTTCAGGTTGGTGGAGAGTTCCTGCCTCAAGTGGACGAGTTCAAGTATCTTGGGGTTTTGTTCACGAGTGAGGGAAGGATGGAACGGGAGATTGACAGACGGATCGGTGCAGCTTCCGCAGTAATGCGGTCGATGTACCGGTCTGTCGTGGTGAAGAAAGAGCTAAGCCGCAAGGCGAAGTTCTCGATTTACCGGTCAATCTACGTTCCTACTCTCACCTATGGTCATGAGCTTTGGGTCATGACCGAAAGGACAAGATCCCGGATACAGGCGGCCGAAATTAGCTTTCTCTGCAGGGTGGCTGGGCGATCCCTTAGAGATAGGGTGAGGAGCTCAGTCACTCGGGAGGAGCTCAGAGTAGAGTCCCTGCTCCTCCACATCGAGAGGGGTCAGCTGAGGTGGCTCGGGCATCTGTTCCGGATGCCTCCTGGACGCCTTCCTGGGAAGGTGTTCCGGGCACGTCCCACCGGGAGGAGACCCCGGGGAAGACCTAGGACACGCTGGAGGGATTATGTCTTCCGGCTGGCCTGGGAACGCCTCGGTGTCCCCCCGGAAGAGCTGGAGGAAGTGTCTAGGGAGAGGGAAGTCTGGGCATCTCTGCTTAGACTGCTGCCCCCCGCGACCCGGCCCCGGATAAGCGGAAGAAGATGGATGGATGGATGGATCACACAAAATAACCATGGTTAAGTCACAACATCCATCATCTGGGTTTAAGGTTATAGTATGCAATGACTATATTAACAGAAATGGGAGATTAATAAACATGCTGAAACAATAAAAACATTCAACATTTAAAACATAAAAAAATTAAAAGTTTTATTCCTATTATTCCTCTGGAAAAGCTGTGCACGCTCTTCATTAAGATCTCATGACTCACAGCTGTGATCGTACAGGCGATCGCCTCATTCAGATAATGTTGCACAATTAAAATGAAAAAAGGGACACACACAGTATCATGTAAGTCTAAGGGTGTATTCACACCTGCCTTGTTTGGTTCGATTGAGTCGAACTCTAGTTTGTTTCCCCCCTTGGTGCGGACCTTTTGGGCAGGTGTGAATACAGCAATCGAACTCGGGTGCGAACCAAATAATCGAACTGAGACCCAGCTGAAGAGGTGGTCTCGGTACGGTTCCAAACGAACTCTGGTACGGTTCGTTTACGATGTGAACATGAACCGACCCAAATGCAAGAAAGCTCTGCGCCTTTGAGTTAACAGGCCTCCGCAGTCGGTCTTGCGTTATGGGAAAGTGATCTGTTGTTTATTTACTACATTTTGGCATAATGGTTTGTGTTATTGTTCGTTCAAGTGCGAAAGAGAATTTCATTCCGGCGCGCTGTCTGGCCACACGATACTGTTGCGCGTCTTTTCTGCGCGTCGTGAGTGCATCATTGGAATGGAATGAATGAATGAGTGTGTGCGCATCAGGACATTCACATACAGAGCGTTCTCTTTAGTCTAATCGCGCATAAATGCTTTAAAAGCATTTGCATGAATACGAGCGAGTTCATATAATGTAACGATAGTTACAATACAAGGATGGTGGGTGGGTGGGTGGGTGTGTGTGTGGGGGGCGGGGGGTGCTGCGTTAATTTACGTTAAACTGGTCTAACTTAATCGCAAGCGTTAACATTGACAGCACTTGTTAGCAGTATATACAATAGCTTTTTTTTTGCACTTCCTAATTTCCCTACTTGAGAATCCTTGTCCAATGAATGGACGACCTTAGCACACGTGTGGTTTTGTTTACAAATTTTGGTTCACTTGCAAAAAAAGCAGTGTGAAAGCGAACCGTACCAAACAACAACAAAAAAAATTATTTGGTCCGGACCAAAGCAAGTGAACTATCGGACTTTCCTGGTGTGAATACACCCTAAATAAACTGTTTTAAATATTGACGTTTATTGTGAGGTTCAAATAAATGTCATTTATTGTCTAAACTACGTCTGGCCATTATTTTCTGACAGCACAAGGGGAGACTGGGCGGGAATTTATATGACGTCCACCTGTGAATGCAGACACGCCGGCTGGATTGCGTTTACATTACACTGAGATCCGATCACAATCATACCTGTCAACACTCCCGTTTTTATTGGGTTTCTCCCGTTTTTTTACCTTATCTCCCGGACCCCTCCCGGTTTGTTATTTCTGTGCAGTCGCGGAAAGTTTAACCCGAAAGCGAGCCGATAGACATAATGATGGCAGGTGAAGGCGGTGTCGCCACAAAGAAACTGAAGTACAGTTGCAAATTTCTGCAATGTTGGACGCAACAATTTACGTGCATCTTACCCAGTCATATCGACAACCTCCACGCGTTTTGTAAGGTGTGTCGCATTGATTTTAATGTAGGCCACGGCGGGAAAAATGACATTAGCCAGCACATTAAAATACAGCGGCACCATCGTGCAGAAGAGGCAAGTAAGGGTACACAGACGATCTCATCCTTCATCACGAAAGGACAGACAGAGGCAGAAAACGTGATGCAAGCCGAACTGGAGATGTCAATATTGGTAGCACAGAAAATTTTTCCATTTGCTTTTTGTGATGACTTCACTGCGAGTGTGGCAGGCATGTTCCCTGTTTCTGCCATCGCCAGGAAATATTCCTCTGAAAAGACCAAAACAACTCAACTAAATCAAGGGTAAGTTTATTTGATTAGTAGGCGAATGCTAGATTTACAATGTGGTTGTAATACGTAATGCTAGATTTACAATGTTGTAACGTTAGCCTTCTGACAGGACAGATGTTGATATAAAGCAATGTTGCTGTACAAAACACTTTACCATTGAGATTGGGCAACATAATTTATATCCCTTATTACAAGTTATTATGTCCCTAACTGGACATTTGACCTCATCACATGCTTAAAAAAAAACTAACATCTATTTTATGTACTATTATTATTTAGGTGCCATTGCTCCAGAGCTTGATGATGAGGTCACAAACATCTGCTGGGCTCAGCCATTTGGACTACAGTGTGATGAGTCAAACAACATGAAAAAAGAAAAAGAACTGGTCATACTTGCAAGAGTTTATGATGAGAGTAATCTAGAGGTTGTCACCAAATTTATTGACATGCCAGTCTGCAATGTGGGCACAGCAGATAGTTATTATGAGAAGCTGGCAACCTCATTGAGGTGAGTGTTTACATAATGAGTACTGAGGACTTAAGGCTCAGTTGAATGTGTTAATATGTATGTTTACAACAAATTATTTTGTCTGATTATCACAGTAATAGAGGAATCCCATGGGATAACCTGTTGGCCTTCAACTCTGACAACTGCACCGTAATGAAAGGAGAGCACCATTCAGTCATCACAAAACTAAAAGCTAGTCAACCTTATGTCCAGGATGTGGGTTGCATATGCCACCTTGCCCAACTTGCCACTGGCTGTGGCATCAAGGCTATCAAGGCCCCAGTCGAGGATTTACTTGTTGGTGTATATGACCACTTTGACAAAAGATGAGTATAAAAGAGGAAAGGTTTGACTGTCCTGTCTTGGTCATTTTAGTTAGAGTATGATGGATAAGTTTATCTTTTATTACAATGTTCTGAACAAATTCTACATTTCCCTTAATTACTTTGTGTTTCTTTGTACAGTGCAAAAATATGTGAGCTGTATAAAGAGTTTATTGAGTTTACTGACACAGATCAACTGAAGCTGCTCAGATACTGCAGTACACGATGGCTCAGCCTCCACACCTGCATTGAAAGAGTGCTGAATCAATGGGCTGCTCTGCAGGCTTACTTCAACAGTCATGAGGATGAGAGCAGTGTTAAAATCAGGAACCTGGCGGGCTACCTTGATGATCCGGAGATAAAATTCTATTTTCTCTTTCTGATTGCCGCTCTTAAGCCATTGGTTGCATTCAACACTGCCTTCCAGGTAGGTAGGATGAAAGGTGGAGAGATTACAAAAAGTGTAAATGTCTATTTTTTTTTTTTTTTTTACATTTAATTTTTACCCATGTTTTAGGCAGAGGGAGTGATGATCCATAAGCTACACACTGAGATGACAAGACTGGTCAAGAGATACTTGGGCTACATTGTTCCAGCTAGATTGATTGTGCATACTCCTGTCAGTGAGGTATCCTAAGAGCACCAGCTGTCAACACAGACAGCCAAAAGTTGCCCCAGGAGCAGAGAGTTGACATATTCTGGGGCCTTATAGGGAGGAATGAGACCAGTTTTAATATTTTTTAAATTATATTTCATATATGTGACTTATTATTTGTAGATATCCATTTTTGGAAAACAAATGACCGTAGTTTGTCGAAGAAGTGACTTTGACACATGAAAAAGAAGAAATGTTGCTAAATAAAATAACGGTCTTAAAAATTTCCACTGAAACAGGAAGCTACGGCGGGACATATTGAATGGCTCCTCCGTCCTTTTCAAATAGCCAATAGCAGTTAGTTTACCTCACAGACTGTGAGTTGTACTTGACAGCACCATGGAAACTAATCCGAGCGCTGATACGTTGGATTCAATAGTTACGTTAGAGGTGTTAATAAATTCTAGCCATTTAATTCTGAAAACAGAATAAAACGTAAGCGTTTGAGCAACCGATGAACATCTCCAACCCATATTGCTCCATGACGTACGTGTCGGTGGAGAATACGACGGGACTCGGGCAGATATATAAGAAAACGAGATTTCAACATTAAGACTAACTGTGCTGAGCTGTATAACAATGATTCGTTTTCTGTCGATGAACGTATCCAAACAATTGCTCACCTGTCCAATAAAACACATAATATATTAAAGCGGCTTTGGTGTTTCAATGGTTTCTGCAAAATAAAATCGAGGGTAACGCAGATATGACGTCCCTGATAGGCGATGCAACATTCTTGGAAAACATTCTTGGAAACATTTCGGATAATGTAAGTTTACAAGTCAACAAAATATATAACATTGTTCTAGTGGTTTTTGGATATTTGAAAAGGAGTACTTGTGCTAAATGTTACGCTCCTAGATGTAAGAAAGAAATCCCTGTTATCTCTAGCCTTGGCTACTGTATATAGACCCTCCAGGGCCCTATGCAGATTTCCTAAAAGAGTTTGCAGATTTTCTCTCAGATCTATTGGTCAATTTCGATAAAGCAATAATTGTTGGAGATTTTAACATAAACGTAGATAACACAAATTATGCGTTAGGGGCTGCGTTTACAGATTTACTAAATTCCTTTGGGGTCAAGCAAAACGTCACTGGACCCACTCGTCGTCTTAATCATACTCTAGATTTAATTATATCATATGGAACCGATCAAACCGATATAGATATTATACCGCAAAGTGATGATGTCACTGATCATTACATGGTAACTTGCATACTACGTACTGCTGAAATGTGTCATGTCGCGCCGCGTTATCGACCAGGCAGAACAATCCTTCCAACCACTATAGATAGATTCTTGAATAGCTTACCTGATCTACAGTGGGGAAAATAAGTATTTGACACATCAGCATTTTTATCAGTAAGGGGATTTCTAATGCCTGGTTCAGATTACACGATTTTAGCCCGATTTCGGCACGATTCGTTCGACGTAGGGTGTCGTGGTGATTCGTAAACGACAACGGGCGTCGGGACGCAAGATTTGATCGTTTCATCTCGTATAGTGTGTTATAGTGGGCGACAACCTACGTCGCGTCTGCGATGCCTCACGACAAAAAGACTGTTTAATTTTTTTCCAGACCTCCACGACGGATTCCGTCACATGTGTGACGTTGACCAATAGGAGCACAGAAGCTTTTCCGTACACAGCTTTCAAAAATGGCGAAACGAAAGAGAGACGATGGTGCTGTTAGGTGGAGTTATGAAATGGAGGAAAGGTTCGTGGAGCTGTGGCAACAGTACTCCTGCCTGTATGATGTTTCATCGAGGGAGTACCATGACAGAATAAAAAAAGAAAAATGCTGGCGAACGATAGCGGAAGTACTTCAGCAACCCGGTGACTAACGCTGGAATTAGCATTAAGATAGCTAATCATTCATAAAATTTTCCTTCGCTATAGAGACAATTGTTTGTGTGAGTGTGATTTTATGTTGTTTTTTTGTGTGTGTGTGTGTGAGTGAGAATGAGAATGCAAGTGAGTGCGTGTGTGAGTGAGTTTAAGTGTGTGTGTGTGTGTGTGTGTGTGTGTAACGTTACAGCCGGTGAGGTCCAAACAAAAGCTGCTTCCCTCCGAACACAGTATGGGAAAGTACTCCGTTCAAAACCGAGTGGCAGCGGCGACAAAGAATTAACTTCCAGACAGAAGTGGATTTTAAAAAACCTGCAGTTTCTACAACCTTTTGTTGTCCAACGTGTGCAAGGCCGCCTTAATGCACGGGCTTACCTGGCCTCGCAAGTTTAGGGATGGTCGGTGTTTTTTTTTTTTGTTTGTTTTTTTTTCTCTTTTTTCTTTTCTTTTTTTTCTCGTGTTCAAGGCTCTAAAGCTATTATCTGAATGTCTATAGTTGCTTACAATGTTAGTCAGACTGACAGCTCCCCCGTGACAGGTGAAGTGACAGCCCACCACCAGGGGTGGTCTCCCTTCCTGCGCTACTGGGTGTGTCCGTGTCATTCATTTAGTCGGAAGTTTGAGAGCGGTGATCAGAAAAGAAAAAATGAGTTGGAAGTTTGAGAGCGGTGCCCAGAAAAGAAATAACCTTATTAAGAAGGAGTTGCGCGAAAAATGTCTGCTAAAGAGCATCCCAAAGCTCACCGGATTTTTAAAACCAGCTTCTAGTGCTAGTGAAGATGCATCCAGCACCGGAGAAACATCGCTTCACACACCAGAGGGAGCGGAGGAGGTGCAGGCCGCGCCCGCCGCGCAGGTGGACGAGGAACAGCAGGGGACTGCCAGCAGCATCAATAGAGGGGAGGAGGAGCGGGGTGCGGGTGAGTCTCAGAGAGAGGACCAGGCCGCAAACCAGTCAGATGATGACCCATATAACAGTGACCCGGGCCGCTGGGGAAATAATATTGACCCACAAGTGCGGGCTTATTGGGCGAAAATGGGACCGAAGGTCTGTCAAAATAAAAATGCGGACGTGTCAGCATCGGAACGCAAATATAAACAGCAGAGAAGATTTTTCTCAAAAATGCATTTCAAACGCAAACTCAGTAATGGAGAGTTTGTGCCCAGAGAATGGCTCTGTTATTCACCATCAGTAGGTAGTGTGTTTTGTTTTGCATGCAAACTATTTGGCCAGAACACGGAGAAATCAGCATTTGTGAGTGGGGGTTATTTGTTGCTGACTGTTCTTGCTGTTATCAGTTATTAATGTTTGTGCAGACACTTCTAAAAGTACGAAAACACTTCTTTTAGAAGTACGAAAGCACTTCTAAAAAGGTAAGAAAGTACTGTATTTATAGCTTGTGCTGTTGTGCAGGTTTTAAATTGTTGTGGTTGTGCATTGTTTTAAGAGAAATTAACATTTATACTGCAAACCTTCTATAAATGTTGCTCAGTTTTTATCTTCTTGATACCTGGCCAAAAGTGGTTTGGCCGTGTTGGTGTTGCTATCCACGGTGCTGAAATGAGTGTGTTTGTGTCTGTGCAGGTGCATGTCATGTGATTGGTTCAAAAGGCCCGCTGAGGTCAGAGAAGAGGCTCCTACATTTATCTGTTGCTGTTCTTGCTGTTATCAGTTATATCAGTTCAGACAGGTTGAGTATGTTTGTGCAGACAGGCGATGGTTGGTGATGATGTTTTTCATAATGTTTAAAATCACACATTTTGGTTTTTTTCAACGTAAGTTGCTTTGTTGATAAATAAAGTGTCTTGTGTTTATGCTCAAGAGGGCTCAGTGATATTTTAATAACAATATTATGGTGTTTTCTGGCTCAAAGAAGGAAAACTCACTGTTGTTGCCAGGTCTTGAAAGAAACTAATGCATTTTATGATGTAGATTACACCATTTTAAAACGAGACTAAATTGAGTGGATGGTGGGGGGATTTGGGGGGCCTACAAAACCTCTCAGCCCCGGGCCTCCCATTAGGTTAAGGCGGCCTTGAACGTGTGTCTCAGTCTACACTGAATGTAAGTTCTGGGAAAAGGTTGTTATAGTACTTTCCAATTTTTAAATAAATGTGCCTGATATTTCATACAATTTGTTTTATTGTAGTTGGATGACTTTGAACACAGCATCACAGATGAGGGTGGAGAAGATCAGGAGACAGAGGATGTGTCCGGGTCATCCACCTCCACCTCCCACCTCACATCTGGACCATCAACTCCACAATAGTCACTTGAAGCCTCATCATCCCACCAGAATCATCAGGTTTCATTCAATAATCCTGCAAGAGCACATTACAAGTCCAAACAAAAGTTACGGGACAAATCATTAGATGAACTTGAAATGGAGAAAGTAACCATTTAAAAAAATGTATCTGAAACTCTGGTAGATGGCGGTAAGGATGTTGATCAAACATTTGGCAAACAGGTAGTTACTGAGATTAAGGTAATTAAAGACCCATTGACCAAAATGAGACAACATCCTTATGATGTTATATGATGCACATGAAAATGAGGCCAGATTAGCATTACATCCAGACCCCCAGCGAGCTTTGCACCCCCAAACACTTTGGCAGGGACACACAAACTTTAATCAGCCCTACCAGAATACATCCATTAATGTACCCCCTGTAACACCTTCAGTGAGCTACCTCAGGGCAGTAGAAGAGGCATATGACCATGACATAAATGGGGTGTAAGTATTGATCCAATTTTTTTGGATTTGATCACATTGCGTCTTAAATGCTGTTTGTTGTTGGCACTTTGAAACCGGTTTATGTTGAAGCTGTTCTGCTATATTTGCACATTTAAAAAGGGTTAATGTTTGTTTGTCATTTTCCCTTTGTTCAAAATGTAAGGCTTTTGCAATGAGTCAAGAAAAGTGTTATTTGATTTCAATAAAAGAGTTTATTAAAGAAAATGTATCTTGTGCATTTTAAAAACGCAAATCATATTAATTTGAACCATTACACATTCTACTACTTTTTTTTAAATTACACATATATAATTAAGCCTTTAAAGGGTAGTTCACCCAAAAATGTTATTCTGTCATTTATTACTCGCCCTCATGTCGTTCCAAACCCACAAGCCCTTCGTTCATATTTGGAACACAAATGAAGATATTCAAAAATATCTTAATTTGTATTCCGAAGATGAACAAAGGTTTTACAGGTTTGGAACGACATGAGGGCGAGTAATTAATGACAGAATACAATTTTTTGGGTGAACTATCCCTTAAAGTTTTAATAAAGTTTTCAACCTTTCTGTTGGTTGTATATTATACTAACAGTTGTATAGTGTAAAAAATGAAATAAACAGGAAGTCCTTCTGAGCGAGTGTTCTTTACGGCTTGCAAAAATGGTCAATATGAAACGCTTTGATCAGTTGGTGTCAATGTTTAAATCATATTTTCCTGCTAGGAAACAGATCCAGCAGGTGAAAGAAAATATGCCTTTAAATTTTCTCTCTGATTTTTGGCGACTGTTGTTGCATTCCGTGCACTGCTTGCTGCCACAGAGGGGAGTTCTCCATCCCTTCTCCAAGCTCCAGGAACCATGTTGTGATTCTCATCCTCTACATCTGCGAAGGCAGAAGGCAGGTACACATCTGATGCATTCTTCCTCAGGTAGTTGTGCACACACAGTGCAGCTAGTGTAACTGTTGTTACTTTCTCAGGCTCCAGTGCAATGGTGGAAAGAAAAACACAGAGTCTATTGGCCAAAATTCCAAATGCGTTTTCAACTGTACGCCTTGCCCTTGATAGCCTGTAGTTGAATATTCGCGCCCATGGTCTACATTTCGGAAGGGATATGGCTTCATCAGATCGGTTCGGAGAGGGAAAGCTTCGTCACCAACGAATGCATAGGGCAACTGGTAGTGGCTCCCTGGTAGTGGCTCTGGGGTTTGGGACATTCAGCAGATCTCTGTCTATGGCAGCTCGGAGGTCTGACTGCCCAAATATTCCTCCATCTGACACTCTTCCTTGTACGCCAACATTGGCATAAATAAATTTGTAATCTGCGTCGACTACTGCCATAAGTACAACAGAAAATCTGGACATGTAATTGTGGTAAGTACTTCCAGAGTTTGTAGGTGGCTGGATGTAGATGTGCTTTCCATCTACGGCTCCTAAGCAATTAGGAAATTGCCATTTGTTTTGAAATCCCATTACCACCTCTCTCCACTCTGCCTCTGTTGTAGGAGTCTCAAAAAAGAAACACCATATATAATTAATATATGTAATGTTCTCTAATTTTTTCAGAGGTTATCCTATACATTAGAGAGAAAAAAATTTAAGTCCACTTATAATTTAGAAACATATCCATGATCTACTCTGGTTTTGACTCTCTGGTTAAAACACTTGGTTTTGGGACTCCAGTAAAGCCTTCTCTTTGTGTGTTCACCCACTGTAGTGAAATGTACAAATGTACATCTGTCTGTTATTTACATCAAATGCCTTACCTTTAATTACCTTTATGATCATCCTTTAAGACGTCATACAAGGCTTGACAAGTCTCCATTACTTATCTACATTACATCTCACTGATAGTACTACGGCCAATCCGGTACTGGAAGCTCAGAGATCTAAACGTCTCTCCTGTGGGAGGGAGCATGTGTATAAGGTGTATAATATACCATGGCTTGGTTTCACAGACACAGCAAGATTAAGTAAGAATTAGGCATTACATTAATTGGGGCATTTGAGTAGCTTTTATAAACTTGCCTTAAAAACATTACTGGTGTACATCTTGAGACAAAACAGTGTCACTGACATATTTTAAGATATGTCAGTGCACATTGCTTTCAGTTTAAACAGCTCAAACTTGTATTTTAGTGTGGGACTAATTTTGTCTGTGAAACCAGGTTCATATGATTTTTTTTTATGTACTTTTTACCGGTAGCAAGGAATCGTAGTGTAAGTGACAGCCTCATTCTTGCACTGATTGCTCTTCTCAGTTTTGTATCCCTTCTTTGGATAAATGTTGTCACTTTGCCAAGCAAGTAGCTGAAATCCTCCACATCCATCCTAAGCAGATCACGAAAACCCTTCCTGTCACTGTCCTACAGTGTAAATAGAAGAAAAAGGCAAAACTTCAAAACAATGCAAAAAAAAAATTATGCCAAGGAAATGGTATTGCAATTTTTTATAATTGAGATTAAGCCTATAGATGATGGTGTTATGAATCAATCAAAGGCATCAACCATTGAACTGATATTTTAGGTTCAATTACCCCATGTGACTGAATATTTACTACTTCCTAACATTAGAAGTATTTAATTACATTGGTGAACAAAGACATATATATATATGGTAAATGGTAAATGGACTGCATTTATATAGCGCTTTCACAGACCCAATGGCCTCCAAAGCGCTTTACAATATTGCCTCACATTCACCCATTCACTCACTCATTCATTCATACACCGACGGCGGTGTCAGCCATGCAAGGCGATCCAGCTCGTCGGGAGCAGCTGGGGTTAGGTGTCTTGCTCAAGGACACCTCGACACTTGGTCAGGTGGAACCGGGGATTGAACCACCAACCTTCCAGTTTGTAGACAATCCACATGAACCACTGAGCCACTGCCGCCTCCATATATATATAACAGTCTGTTTTTAAATGTTATGGTTGTGGCAAGCTAGCAACCTTTATATTACTTTTACTACTGGCTAAAATTTAAAAGATATTGTTAAAAAAAACTATATTTTACCTCAAGTTCTCTTTGGAGGATTGACAGTCCATACTGTCCTCTTCGAGCAATCCAGGAACGTGTCCATTGTCGGGTTTTCTTTCTTTTTTTTTATGCTTTTCTGAACACAAGACAGCCAATACAAAACTCGCTGCTTCATCCATTGTTTGTTTACGTTCGTTCCGGAAGTCACTCGCTACTATAGTTTCACCTTCTCGATGACATCACACGCGTCGTAAAACAGCACGCAATGACTGGTCGGAAAGCAACGTGTAGTCTGACATGTTTCTTGTCCACGACACGACAAGATTTTACGAGTCAAAATCGGGTAATCTTACACAGTGACTATCATAACAGACAAAAAAATCGTGTAATCTGAACCAGGCATAAGTGGGCTATTGACACAAAATTTCCACCAGATGTAGCCATCAAGCCAAATATTGAATTTATACAAAGAAATCAGAACATTTAAGTATACAAGTTGAGTCATAATAAATAAGGTGAAATGACACAGGGAATAATCATTGAACACATGAAGATAGCAAGGTGCAAAATGGCATAGAAAGCCAGGAGATCACCTGAAATCTGTCAGTATTGAGAGAGAAACCCTGCCCCCTATCAGTACTAATTGATATCAGCTGCTTTAGTCCTAATTGATGGCCTATAAAGGCTTCTCATTACCTAGTGGGCACACAGGAAAGACTTCATGATGGGTAAAAGCAAAGAACTCTCTGTAGATTGTCGTAATCTTATCGTTGAAAAGCATTTTGATGGGAATGGTTATAGGTAGTGGTGGGCAGATCGAGGCTTCGTGAAGCAATGAAACAGTTGAACCAAATGTGCCATATTGTTTTGAGGCTTCGAATCAATCCGACACCCGTCTCAACGGTAACACCTAGTGGTCACTTGCAGGTGTTGATCTGAAACAACCTTGACGAGCCATTAAAAAAATTTGTTGTTTTTTTTAATTTTTGTATTTTTCTAATATGTGAAGCTTGTAACCTGTAGGCTCATCACTGTGCATAATGTTATTTTGGTCCTGCAAAAATGAATATTAAAAGAAATCAAGCCACAATGTCTCACTTTTTTAGAGATTTTTTATTCAAAAAATATTAATTTCTCTGCTGTGGAAGGACTTAGCTTACTTCTTTCTTTTTTTTTACAGATAATTTCTCCAGCCTTTGAAAAAATCCTCTCACAAGGGACACTTGTTGCTGGCATGCAAAGACATTTTTTAGCCATGACATACAAATGAGGAAAGATTACTGCTTTCTCTTTCCAGTAAGTTAGTGGATCATGAGTTCTGGGCATCTATCCAAATCTATCTACTGGTATCTATGTATCTATCTATATGAATCTATCTATGTATCTAGATATGTATGATCTATAAATCTATGTACCCGATATGCATCTATAATCTATCTATGTATTTATATATGTAGGCTATCTATAATCTATCTATATATGTATCTATCTATTAATCTAGCTGTCTATATTTATATCTATCTATTGATGTGTCACTATATTGTAGGCTACTCTGTCTGTCTCTAGCCTATCAGTCAATGTGTTGTGTAAATTTAAATGTAAGCCTAGCTTATAGCTAACTAATCAAATCGCACTATGTCACTATATCACCAAATATCTGCTATCTCAAAATCAAACTCCTCTCACAAAAAACAATATGCGTTGATTTCACTTTTATACAGATGTGCGATTGTGTGGTCTGTTCCCTGTGTTGATATGCAATGAATAATCAGTGTGATACTTAATGAGACCTGCAGAGGGGGCTAGCGGGTAGGTGGAAAGGACTGTTAGATACAGTGGTAGAAGAACGGGGGTTCTGGGATGTGATGATTTTGGTTCGGACATTAAAGTTTGAGCACAAGCTCAGTGAGTACTAAAAATAAGTCTCATTCTTCTGACACAAACAACACATGGTACCAGGAGTAAACCGATTTGTCAAGCTTCAGTTTAACTCGTAAAATGGATGTTTTGAAACCACCGGAGGGACTGAAACTGGTGGGTAATGTGGACAGCAATTGGCGGTCTTTTAAGCAACAATTTCAGTTGTATATGGCTGCCATAGGACTGGACAATAAACCTGACGCCAGGAAGATTGCTTTGCTACTAACAGTAGCGGGTCCCCAAGCCATTGAAGTATTCAATTACATTTGAGTTTGGCGAAGATGAAGACAAAGAAAAGTACGACACCATACTGGAAAAATTCAGTGCATACTGCTCTCCACAAAAGAACATCGTATATGAAAGGTATGTGTTCCGGTCTCGGATGCAACTGCACGACGAAACTTTTGATTGCTTTGTGACTGATTTGAAGCTTAAAGCGCAGTCATGTGATTTTGGAGATCTGAAAGATTCTATGATCCGCGATCAGATAGTGTACGGAATCCAAGATAAAAGGATAAGGGAGAGGCTTTTAAGAGATGCTAAACTGACTCTGGAAGAAGCAGAGAGACTGTGTCATGCAAGTGAATTAGCCCAACAGCATGCAAAGACGTTTAATGAAGTGAATGTCACAACAGTACATGACAGTGCCAATGTGTCTGTAGTCAAAAATAAGACAAGAAAGTTTACACCACAAAAGAAAAACAGAGAAGATTCAGCAGCATATTCCTGCAAACGTTGTGGTAGCAGACATGAGCCCCGGCAGTGCCCTGCCTATGGTAAAAGATGCTCAAAATGCAATGGAAAAAAATCACAAAAGTCTGTGAGGCTAGTTGAAGATACTGACTTAAGTGAGACTTTCTTTGTTGGCATGGTGTCATGTGATAATGCAAATAATAATGAAAAAAAATGAAAATGCTAAACAGTTAGAAAATGAAGATACTTGGATTGCTTCATTGCCAATTAATGGGGCTTTAGTAGCACTAAGGATTGATACAGGCGCACAAGCAAACTTGATCAGCATGACAGAAATTAAAGCCATGAAAGAAAAACCTAAAATAACCAAGATACCAGTGCAACTGAAAGATTACAACGGAAAAGACATAGAAAGCAAAGGCCAGTGCAGACTAAAAGTAAAAGTGAAGGACAAAATCCACAATGTACTGTTCTTTGTCGTACCTGAGGGCAGAGAGTCACTGATCGGTGGTGTTTCTTCAAAGAAGTTGAATCTGGTAAGAAGAGTATACCACATCAACTGCTCAGAAGCAGTAAATGCTCACACAGGAACAGTTGAGTCCATTGTGCACCGTTACTCTGACGTTTTTAAAGGACTAGGATGCCTTCCATGCACATACAAAATCAAACTCAAAGAGGATGCAACTCCAGTGATCCATGCTTCAAGGCGAGTTCCAGCTCCACTTCGGGAGCGCCTTAAAAAGGAACTGGAAAGGATGTGTCAGTTAAAAGTCATCACGAAAGTGGAAGAACCGACTGAGTGGGTAAACTCAATGGTATGCGTTGACAAAAAGAATGCAAGAAAAGAACTGAGAATATGCATGGATCCAGGAGACTTAAATCAAAACATAAAACGTGAGCACTACCAAATACCAAAAAGGGAGGAAATCACAAGTGAGATAGCAGGAGCTAAGTATTTCTCCAAGCTAGATGCAGCACAGGGTTTCTGGCAAATCAAGCTGGACGAAGAGAGCTCAAGATTCTGCACATTTAATACACCTTTTGGGAGGTACAGATTCCTGAGAATGCCGTTTTGGCATTATCTCGGCCTCTGAAATATATCATAGAGCAATGGACAACATGCTAGAGGGTCTAGAAGGGGTTCGTTGCTATGTAGATGATGTGGTGATCTGGGGGGTCTACGCTATGTGAGCACAATGAAAGACTGACAAAAGTGCTCCAAAGGGTGCGTGAGAATGGACTAAAGTTAAACCGTGCTAAATGCCAATTTGGTGTGCAAGAAATAACGTTTCTTGGAGACAAACTGTCTTCTAGAGGGATAGAGCCAGATGAAAATAAAATAAAAGCCATTTTGGGCATGCCGCGACCCACAGACAAAAAAGGGGTGCTCAGAATAATGGGGATGATCAATTTTATTGGAAAATTCATTCCCAGTCTATCAGTGAAAACATCAGCACTGAGAGAACTTCTCCATGACTCCAATGAGTTCAAGTGGACATCGAGAAATGAGAGAGAATGGAATGCTCTAAAGATAGCACTGACAAATGCACCCGTGCTGGCGTATTACGATCCCAACAGAGACAGAAGATTTCAACTGATGCGTCGAAGGACGGACTGGGAGCTGTCTTGTTGCAGGCAGAAGGAGATAGTTGGAAGCCAGTATCTTACGCTTCTAGATCCATGACGAAGACTGAAACAAGATACGCTCAAATTGAGAAGAATGTCTTGGACTAGCTTAAGGATTACAGATCTTTCATTTGCTATGTCTATGGGCTTCCTACTTTCACAGTTGAGACAGATCATCGCCCCCTTGTGGCAATCATAAAAAAGAATCTCAATGAGATGTCACCGAGGATTCAGCGGCTCATCATGAAACTAACAGCGATATGATTTTGAGCTTGTTTACACACCAGGCAAGCACTTAGTGCTGGCAGATGCGCTATCACGAGCGCCAGAATTGAGTACTGCTGCTTGCTCCACTGAAAATGACATTGAAAATCATGTCAACATGATCGTTGAGTCTCTACCTGTATCTCACAATAAAGCAAAAGAGATTAGTGACGAAACAATCAAAGGACAAAGAGCTACATACAGTGATGGAAAACATTCACAGTGGCTGGCCCAAGGGGTCCTGTCCGAAGTACTATCATATAAGATCAGAGATAAGTGTGGCAAATGGACTGTTATTGAGAGACTGTAGAATTGTCATTCCACACAGCCTGAGGCCAGAGATACTTCGTAGGCTACACGAGGGGCATCTTGGCATTGAGAAATGTAAAAGGAGAGCCAGGAACGCCGTGTATTGGCCGGGGATCAACAAAGAAATTGAGAACATGATAGGAAAATGCGAAACCTGTAACAAGTACCAGAGCAAACAGACAAGGGAGCCTATGATGGTTCAAGATCTCCCCACTGCTCCTTGGAGAAAGTTGAACAGATTTGTTTCACTGTAATGGTAAGGACTATCTCCTAGTGATAGACTACTATTCAAATTTTCCTGAAATTGCTCTGCTCACAAGTGCAACATCCAACAGTGTCATTACTCATGTCAAGTCCATATTTGCCGGCATGGGATACCAGAGACTGTAGTGAGTGACAATGGTCCTTGTTATAACAGCAAGGAATGGCAACAGTTTGCAAGGCAATATGGATTTCACCATGTCACTTCAAGTCCACATCATGCACAAGCAAATGGCAAAGCTGAAAAGGGTGTGCATATCATCAAACAGCTACTCAAAAAGCCACAGACAGCAAGTCGGATCCTTATTTAGCTTTACGAAGCTACAGAACGGCCCCGCTTGAATGTGGTTTATCCCCAGCAGAACTGTTGATGAATCGCAGATTGCGTACAACCCTACCTGCCTATAAAGACATCAAGGAGAAGGCTGAGATACAGACAAAATTTGAGAATACAAAATGGAAACAAAACAGCGATATGACAAGTCAACCAAAACACTCAGACCACTTGCAAAGATGATGTAGTGCGTATTCAAGACCAGGATGCATGGAGTCGAAAAGCTACTGTTCTCCAGGAGGTCGGACCGAGATCCTATGAAGTAAGGACTGAGGAGGGTCACATGCTCAGAAGGAACCGTCGTAACCTTCTCAGAACCAAAGAGACTTTCAGAGAAACAGAAGATAAAGATGATAGTGCTTTAGTGTCGTATGCAGAGTCAGTGCCAGAGCTGAAATCAGATGGATGTGTGCATGTGGACACAAGTGATGGTCACACAGAGTCACCTGTCTTAAGGAGATCTGAGCGTCAAGTCAGAAGACCAGTCAGACTCGATCTGTGAATAAATACTGGACATGTGATGTTTTCATCTTGTTTTTGTTTTTTATATATATAAGTTATAGTTATATATATATATATATAAGAGAAAATGTGAATCTTGTACAATTCAGGTGTTATTTACATATGTTAAGGTATGTTTTTTGTTCTAAGTTTCAAAGAAAGGGGGATGTGTTGATATGCAATGAATAAACAGTGTGATACTTAATGAGACCTGCAGAGGGGGCTAGCGGGTAGGAAGGACTGTTAGATACAGTGGTAGAAGAACGGGGTTCTGGATGTGATGATTTTGGTTCGGACATTAAAGTTTGAGCACAAGCTCAGTGAGTACTAAAAATAAGTCTCATTCTTCTGACACAAACAACACATTCCCGACCGTGTCAATCAAACGCTGATTCGGCGGATCACACCTGATGAAACACTTAGTGAAACACTTCGAGGCTTCATTTGGCCATCGTCACGTGACATGGCGTTTTGAATCACGTTTCGGATCAGTGTTTCGAAACATCTGCGCTTCGGGATCTCGCAAAGCTTCGGAACGACTGTTTCACGTCAGCCTTCCCTAATTATAGGCGCATTTCCAGAATGCTGAATGTTCCTGTGAGCACTGTGGAGGCCATTATCCGGAAATGGAAAGAGCATCAGTTCACCATAAACAGGCCACGATCAGGTGCTCCACGTAAGATCCCTGTCCGAGGAGTCCAAATAATAATCAGGAGAGTTCTCCAAGAGCCAAGAACCACTCGGGCAGAACTTCAGGAAGACCTTGCATCAGCAGGTACTGTTGTTTCAAAGAAAACTATAAGCAATGCACTGAACCGCCATGGCATCCATGCACGCTCACCACGCAAGACTCCATGGACTCCGTGCATAAGATGGCGCCTATCAACTTCCGGTATATGAGTGTGCGCGTCAGTACTTCCGTTTTAAGCTTCTCCGCACTGTTTTGAAATCGACGCATCTAACCAGAGACGTAATAATTAGTGGATTTAGGATCAAAGAAAGGCGATTGGCCTTCCAACGAGTAAAAAAATTGACATTACATTGTCGTGTACCACTTTGTAGTAATTCGTCACGGTATAACTTGGAGATAAGTATTTCACTCATTTCCCGTAGATACTGTGGTACGGGCTCAGTGGCTTATCAAGATCCGAAGGGACAGCTTCAGCCCTACAAAAAGCACTCGTGTTGTGTAGCAGGCATTTCCAGCTGGGAGACTTCGTAGTGACTGCTGGGGGGTTAAGAAGATTAAAAAAAGGAGCTACACCGGTTTCTCTTTTCTTGGAATGAGTACGCTCTACCCACACCAAGACCTAATGTTTGGGAGTGTAAGCCGAGGGCAGAGAGCCCTACCCCGTTCTTGACTGCAAGCTCAGAGTCCGAGATGGAAGCAGCAGCCCCTGACCATGATTACTGTGTGACTCCAGCGACGGCAGTGATGGCAAATGAGATGGCCAACGAGAATGATGCCTTACATCGGAAGGTTAGGTATCTCCAGCACCAACTGGAAGTGTACAGCTGCAAACCCGTTTCGGCATACACCGCTTCGCAGGGTCGGACGAGCACATTCGTTCTTACACCAGGTTGGTTATAACTTATTAATCAATGTGCTTTGTGGGTCAAAAGACGTATAATGTTTTCAAAGTAGCAAAAAATAAAACCGCAATTATAATTCCCTAAAAGGCTTTTTTTATGTTCATTGGAGTGTCACTTATGCCCTTATATTAGTTATATCCGACAATAAAGCTAATAATAATTGTTATTGTGATTTGATATTAATGACAAGTTGACACTTTAGAGCTCAGTAACTCCCTTAATTTAAAGGGTTAGTTCGCCCATTTAAGACATGAGGTCGTATGCAATCCTTACCAGCACTATAGTGCATACACACTGACCCACTCTGTGTTCACCTCCCTGGTCAGAGTTCTGGCTGCTGGAAGTTTTTCAAGAAAGTAGTCCTGGTTAGTTTCCGGGGCCACAAAACTGTGCGTTTTTGCGTGAAAAAATGATTTGCGTTTCAAAGCTTGTTTAATTTACATCAGAAAAAACACGCTAGACAAAATTCATACCTCAGTTTAAATCGGCACTATTTTCTTTCCATTTCTATCAATCCGCACTGCTGTCAACGTCAACAGTGCGCACGTTCCGATCAGCTGTTCCATAGTGTTTACACAATCGAATGACAACGACGTAAAAAGTAGAAAATGAACAATGGTGCGAACTTGTAAATTCCAGGTTGTGACCACAAGAATGTGCCGGGATCACCGTTCACATTCCATCGTTTTCCTGTTTCGGATATAGCTACGAGACAGCTTTGGCTGGTTGCCATCGGCTACTCTGCGGGAGCAAAAATATCCAGAATCAAAGATTTTCATGTGTGCAGTGCTCACTTCAGCGAAGACAATTACAACCCCAACCAAGGAGGAAAAAGAAAAAAACAAATTTTAAAGAGTTTTGCTGTACCAGTTACATGGGTAAGCTCTATTTACTAACTTTATGATCCCATGTCTAAACTGTACGGTAACGAGCTGATGTTTAGACTCCAGTGGAAATCCCTTTGGCGTTGTGCTAAAATTACTTTCATCATCATCTGTTCCATCTGACATTGTGCTAAAATTGGTTTCATCATCAGAAGTTTCGTAGTCAGACATGTTGTCAGCGAGTCGTGCTATCAACAGCTGATCAGAACGTGCGCACTGTTGACGTCGACAGCATTGATAGAAATGGAAAGAAAATAGTGCAGATTAAAACTGAGGTATGAATTTTGTCTGGTGTGTTTTTTGTGATGTAAATTAATCAAGCTTTGAAACGCAAATAATTTTTTCACGTAAAAACACACAGTTTGAGGAAGCTAAATAAAAAATGTATAAACCTAACATGAACATTTTTTCATTATTAGATTTGCCTCATACAAACATTTCCAGGTCTTTTGGAAACTAGTGGAGCCTGTAGTCAACACCAAGATGGTGCGGATCACCAACGCCAAGGCTGCATGTGCCAGCAGCTCTGAGTTTTCTCAACCAACAACGGTATGCACGTGTACAATAATTATAATCCAGATCTTTTACTTTAATAAAAGTAGTAATACCACACTGTAAATATACTGTTAACCATGAGTAAATGTACTGAGTTACATTCCAGCACTGTGAATAACAGTACTTAACGCTTGTTTTATTTTCACAGAAACTTCAACCCATAGATGAGCTGCTGCTGTTCCTCATGCATCTGTCAGTGGGGCTGCCTCTCATGGATCTAGCAGAACAGTTTGACATTCAACGCACCACAGCCAGCAGGATTATTGCCACCTGGACGCACTTCCTATACAACCTGCTTGGAAGCCAACGTCTGTGGATTCCACGTGAAACTGTCAGAGCTCAACCACCACCAGAGTTTTCAGCTTTCCCTGACACACAAGTGGAGCTTGACTGCACTGAAATATTCTGCCAGACTCCATCCTCTCTCCTGTTGCAGAGTAAGGTGTTTTCCACGTACAAATCTCATGCTACATTCAAGGCCATGATCGGCATGGCACCCCATGGTGCCATTACATTCGTGTCTGGTCTGTATGCAGGATCCATGAGTGACCGTGAGATCTTCAAGCAGTCTGGCATCGCAAACCTACTCACACCGGACATGGCAATTATGGTTGACAAAGGGTTCCTTGTGGGACAATCTGGCTCCGTGCAAGGTTTAGGTGCAGGGCAACAGAGAGGAAATGGCGCAAATCAAAAGACACAACTGACCTTAGTATGTATCAATCTCTGCTCTCTTCCTTTTCTGCTGATGTTCATGCTGCAAAATCTTCTTATTTTCACAACAAGATCAACAGCACCGCTAACACACAAACTCTTTTCAAGACATTCAACTCTCTCCTCTGTCCACCTCCACCACCACCCACCTCCTCTTTAACTGCTGATGATTTTGCCAACTTCTTCACCAACAAAACAACAACCATCAGCAGTCAGTTCTCACTCCACACACACAGGAACCCAGTCCAACCCCTCCCAATCCGAAACACCTTCTCTCCTCATTCTCTCCACTGACCGAGGAAGAAGTATCTAAACTTCTCCTCTCCAGTCACCCCACCACCTGCCCTCTTGATCCCATCCCCTCACACCTTCTACAAGCCATCTCTCCCACACTTCTACCAGCACTCACACACATCATCAACTCATCCCTCCACACTGGCACTTTTCCTACAGCATTCAAGCAGGCTCGGGTAACTCCACTGCTTAAGAAACCCACATTAAACACTCACTCTTAGAGAATTACAGACCTGTCTCTCTCCTACCGTTCATTGCGAAAACACTTGAACGAGTTGCCTTCAACCAAGTAACATCCTTCCTCTCTCTGACCAACCAACTAGACGTAAACCAATCTGGCTTCAAGAAAGGGCATTCAACCGAGACTGCATTGCTGTCAGTCACAGAAGCCCTACGGATCGCAAAAGCTGCCTCCAAATCATCAGTTCTCATTCTCCTGGATCTGTCTGCTGCCTTCGACACTGTGAATCATCAGATCCTCCTGTCCACCTCTCATCACTGGGCATCACAGGAACTCCACTCCACTGGTTTGAGTCCTATCTCACAGGTAGGTCCTTCAGGGTCGCATGGAGTGGCAAGGTATCCAAAGAACATCAACTGACTACAGGGGTTCCTCAGGGTTCAGTTCTTGGACCGCTCCTCTTCTCCATTTACACCACATCACTGGGACCCATCATACAGGCACATGGCTTCTCTTACCATTGCTATGCTGATGACACCCAGCTCTACCTCTCATTTCCACCTGATGATCCCACAGTAGCCACACGTATCTCAAGCTGTCTGGCGGACATCTCGGCGTGGATGAAGGAACATCACCTGCAGCTCAACCTGGCAAAGACTGAGCTTCTCGTCCTCCCTGCCAATCCGTCCCTACAGCACGACTTCACTATCCAGCTAGATTCAACTTTAATCACCCCATCAAGGTCGGTCAGAAACCTTGGAGTAACATTTGATGAGCATCTGACCTTCACAGACCACATCACAAAGACAACTCGATCATGCAGGTTTGCACTGCACAACATCAGAAGATCAGGCCCTTCCTAACTGAGCATGCAACACAACTTCTCGCCCAGGCCCTGGTTATCTCTAGGCTTGATTACTGCAATGCTCTTCTGGCTGGTCTTCCATCATGTGCAATTAAACCTCTACAAATGATCCAGAATGCTGCAGCCCGTCTTGTCTTCAACGAGCCCAAAAGGGCCCACGTCACTCCTCTGTTCATCTCTCTGCACTGGCTACCACTCGCTGCTCGCATCAAGTTCAAGGCATTGACGCTTGCTTACAGATCGACCACAGGCTCAGCTCCCTCCTACTTTCACTCGCTCCTACGAGTCTACATCCCTACCAGAAGCCTGCGATCGGTCAATGAGCGACGACTCGTGGTACCATCACAGAGAGCCACAAAATCACTCTTCCAGAACATTCTCATTCACGGTTCCTTGCTGGTGGAATGATCTCCCTACCCTCGTCCGGAATGCAGAATCCCTGACCACATTCAAAAGACAACTGAAAACTCATCTCTTCCGTGAGCACTTGACATAAAAAAAAAAAAAAAAATCCCTCTCCTTTACCCTCCTTGTTTTGGCTTATGCTACTCTGAGCAATTCCAGAACTTTGTATTTTGAGCACTTCTTGCTAGTGGTGTCAACAATAATCGATTCGGCGATGCATCGCAATGCGGGGCATGCACGATTCAGCATCGATGCGGCAAAGTGCCATAATCGATTATGTCACTGTTTAATTTCTGGCCTTGAGTTGGACAATAAATTTGTTAAGTTTATTACTTCCGTGGGCATAAACAACAACAACAATCAAGACGGCTGAGGCGGGGGGAGATGACCGCGATAGACGGGTAATTAAAAACGCACCAAAGATTGGAAAAGCGGACATCTGGGCACATTTCGATTCTACGAAGTTAATGGGAAACTAAACAAGACGAGGCTGAACACAGGAGCGCAGCTTCGCGGCTGAGACACGAATAGACTATTATTAACTTAAAGCTTTACTCTTAAACACAAAAGGCACGTCCATTTTAATCAAAAATTATATTTATTAAACAAACCAGATCAAGAGCAAAAACGAAATAAAGTGCATAACTGAAAAATAAAGCATTAGGCTCAAAACTAATACAAACAGTGGCACTGCGCGATGTGCGCGCATTGGGCTCCAATAATATGTTCCCGTCTTCTAAAAAAAAATGCTTGCCGATGTCTTTGTTGACATGGTAGAAGAGGACTGACTATGAATTAAACGGTCTCTCAATTAAATATATAATATTCAGCAAATCCTTAGTAGCCTACTTTCTTCAATCTGTCTCTCTTCTCCGGTGGGTTGGGATAATCCAAAAGAAGTGAAAACAAGGGGGGTGTTCTGAAGACAGACTGTTACCTGTGAAACAGGGGTGATCTGAAAACACCCCCATTAGCAATTAGTGCTTTCCACCTGATGAAATGAACGCGCAAAATGAATGAAATGAACGCGGCAAAACTGATGAAATGAACGCGCAAAACGAATGAAATGAACACGCAAAACGAATGAAATGAACGCGGCAAAACGAATGAAATGAACGCGGCAAAACTGATGAAATGAACGCGGCAAAAAAATCGACCATTTAGAATTTTGGTCAAGCCAGAACGTATCGACCAACAATCAACTAATCGATTGGGAGATTACAGCCCTAGAAAGCAGTGTTTTATGTTTCTTTTTCAGGTTCGAAATGCCATATACAATACCCTGTACCATTCAATTTTATTTTGTTTAATGACATTTATGTCAAAGATACAGCAGTGCTAATGGTAGTGATAATACACACATCATAGCAGCCAATAAATCTGTTGTTCAAAATATGACTGCTTGTATTGCCTCATGACTGATGAAAAATTTGCCTGGTTGTGTGCAGTAGAATTTTGATGCATCGCAATGCATCGTAGAATCGAATTGAATCGAATCGTTACCTGGTGAATCGTAATCGAATCGAATTGTGAGGGCAGTGCCAATGCACACCCCTACTTCTTGCGTTATTTTGGCTTCTTCACGATGACTCGCTTGTTGTAGTCCTCAGTTGTAAGTCGCTTTGGATAAAGGCGTCTGCTAAATGACTAAATGTAAATGTAATGTAAATGTTTACCGGCCTGCCTTTCTCTCAAGAAACACCCACAAGAGTAGAGAGGATGTCATGCAGACTCAATCCATTGAACGTCTGAGGGTCCATGTGAAGAGGTGCATCAGGAGGGTGAAAGAGAACAAACTTTGTGACAGAGAAATACCACTTTCTGTGTGTGGAAGCATCCAGGAGTTATTCATGTGGCTTGCTTCCTGGTCAACTACCAGTATGGACCACTGTAAAGGCATGGGCAACTCGACAATGAATAACTCTGGACTCATGTATTAATGACATTTCACTTTTTGCTTATTAATAGTTTCTAATGAATGTATTTCTAATTCTTATAGTTTCTTGTAAATTTTCTAATGAATGTTCTATAGTTTTCTATAGTTTGATTCTTAAGCAGCCTTTTGTTGACATAGGTTTTGCATTATTTAAAAATAACTATGTATATGCATTCTTTAAAGCCCTCCTCCACAACTGGTGATGAGATGGGCAGTTACATGTTACAACTAAGTTTAGAGTTCTGCATTGTTTTACACACCTGGCTCAAAGCATGATAGCATTAAGAGGAGACCTCACATAGAAGCACATTTAAGGTAATATATATTATACATAACAGGAGTGATTTGTAATAAATAATTGTATGAATAATGCAATCAGTATAGTGGTTGTTCAACGAAAAAAAATTAGTGCTTATCTATCAAAGGCAACTTTAAATGCAAAAAAGTGGTAGAGAACCCCGTTCAAACTAACATGTAAAAGTACAAATAAAAATAATCTACCTTCTCCCTGATGGTTTTAGCCACCTCGCAGTCTCTGTAGATGCGTTGTATGAGAATATCTTCCTCAGCAAAAACAACAAAATCACACCACTCCATCCCTGTAAGTAGGAGCTGGCCTTGCACCTGCCAGTAGTAGCTGTGAGTCTGCTTTAATTTTAATGTGCCACTCTGCATTTTCAAGTAGCTACAGTCCACATAGCTCTTTGCATTACGACATTTAATTTCCAGCAGTCCGAAGGGTGGCCTCTCAGTTGGGTCAAACACCAGACCGTCAGGAGATGTCCTTAACCAGGGGGCGTCTGGGTGGATGATGAACCCACAAGGCCAGTAATTTGTGTTTTTTACTCTGCAGTACTCCTGGATGGCAACCGGTTCCAGTGCCAGTCCCCTCTTCATTGCAGCTGTTTGAGCCACTCCCTTTTTAATTCGTTGTACCAAATTTTCAGCAGAACTCTGACCTCTGACATGGCATATTTCCCTGAATCGGAAGAAGTTATTCTTGCCTCCTGACACGGTGCCACTCCACAGTGTTGCTCTGCTCCCTGGTGGCAACCTCTATTTTCCTTGCCAAGTCTACTGTAGTGACAAGTGACTGTAGATGGAGGTGGTGTTGGTGACTGGCAGACAAACTGACAGCTGGTAGACTCCAGCCTATAGTTATCTACAGGTAGAGGTGGTGGTGGAGGGGCATCTGGGGTGGCATACTACAACCGGCTCACTGGTAATGGATGCTGGTAGGATATGGGGCTCCCTTCCTGGACTTTCCCCAAAGCGGAGTCAACCAGTGGGACGTCCACATTTATCGCCATGGTGGTGATGAGTGGAGCAATATCTGGCAAGAAGTCTTTGTACACCTTGTCAACTTTAAGGACATCTGGGGCCTCATTATATAAAACTGTGCGTAGGATCCTTACTAAAAGTGTACGTGCGCCCGAAAGCCAAAAATGGCGTACGCAAAAAAATATTCAGACTTATAAACCGTGCGTACGCCAGAACCTGCGCAGGATTCACTTTATAAATCCCACTCAGCGAAAGATTGTGCGCACATCCCTTCCGAAATAACCATATATGGTGCTTACAACGCCTAGTTTTACTATGCATATCCTCATCTGCATATCATTTTGCATATGATTATTCACCCACGTGATAACATGTTTAATGGTACAAGACATTTGTCATGATCCCGTCTCTCTTTTTCTTTCCTCTGTCTCCCCCTTCTTGGTCACACACTCATACACACGGACATTCACGCTGATTGCCACATTTACGCACACATCTCTCTCTCATCAGTTCCAGCTGTATTCACTCGCCACCCATTACCGTACCCTCCTTTCCACACCTGTTCTCTCTTTCCTTAATTATGTCTGCTCCTTTTTAGCCTTGCTTTTCCCCAGTCTCTCTGACAGATTATTTCATGAGATACCAGTATCATATCTATGCGTGCTTACCTCTCGTTCCTGTCTTTGTTTTGTCCTGTGCGCGCAGTATGTGTTTGCGCTTTCACCAGTACCTGTTTGCTAAAGATGTGCTTTTGCAGATAGCTGTCTAGCACCTGCTCTCATCTACTGCTACACCATCTCCTGTGAGTACCTGAGCTGGCTGGCGCTCGAACAGTATCCTCCTCACCTGAGACGTTCTGCTGTCTGGACGGAAGATACATATTGTTACTGTCTACCTGCATTTGCGGAGGATCTTTTGTTGTACTGAACTTCTGTTTGCTTACCTCCGGACAGTCCTTTCTGTTAATAAAAGACTGTTCTGCAGCATTTCGCTTTTGGCTCATCCTTCCCAATCATCACAACATTAGGAAAATATGAAATACGGATGTGCCGTCACATTACATTAATACAAATAATTTAGTATCCTTGTCTTGTTTTTGAATAAATAAATCAAATAGTGTAAAATACATTTCAGATAAAGTTTTTCTCAATCTTTTCCACTGACCAAATAGTATTTTGAATTGATTTATATTTTAATGGAAACAGATAGACCTTTCTGTGCATTATATTTGCACAATCTGCTATTATCATTATAAGCAATTATCTATGTATTTAAAACACAGCATGCCAAAGGAAAAGTGTTCAAAAGCATTGCATCCACAACAAATATTTATTGGCTATTTATATATATATATTTAACTTTTCAGTAAATTTCATGTAGCTAGTTTAAGTGTTAACTCCATTAATGAGAATGGCATATTTAATCTAAATGTTTATATCAGAAGTAAAACATAGTTTAAATCATTATTTTATTTAAACTGTAATTGTGAACATGCACTGTAGCCTATTTATGATTAGGACTCATAATGAAGATTTACAGTTTTACTTCATCTGCCGTTAGATATGCGTCAGTTTCACTAAACGGCCCAACGCACTTGCTGGCGCGGACATTTAAGGTGTGGATATTTGCTTCAAGCGATTGGCTTGGTGAGTGAAATTATATTTGAATTATCTTTCTGTATACGTATAATTTTATTTAGATTTTCTGTCTAAAAGTGACCAAAAATACATTTAACTCCAGCTCACCATCGGTGTCGCCAATTACCTTTGTCTCCAGAATGTGCGTACGCATGGCTCAAAGTTTGCTTAAAGGTGCGCACATTCTCCCGTCAAGTTTGTTTTTTATAGATCACAACCTTTGCGTGGGAACTGGCATACGTACGTTTCCAGCCCCGTTTTGTGCGTACACACGCTTTATAAATGAGACCCCTGGATCTGGCAGCTCCCCCCGCACTGCCTTGTAACGTGTACTTCTTTTGAATAATAGAAAAAATCAGTGTTTGTGAAAATCTAAGTTTGTGTTTGTTAACATTTAGTTAATGCACTGAACTAACATGAACAAACAATGAACAGCTTTTTTTTTAATTAACTACCATTAACAAAGATTAATAAATACTGTAAACAAATGTGTTGCTCATTGTTAGTTCATGTTAGTAAATACATTAATGTTAACTAATGAACCTTATTGTAAAGTGTTACAGAATAAATAATTTCACAATTAGGACTTTAAGATCAATTTTACACAAACAACAATCACAAAGTGTATACTGTATAGTAGGCTGTACAGTTACATAAAACAATAGATATTACCTTACACCGTCAACAATCGTGAACTGCTTCGGCTTAGTGGAAATGAACACCATGTCACCAACTCTGCCTGGTTTCACACCCTATTGATTACACAAAATAATGATCAATATAATTGAAAATGGTTGTTGATGCAACATATTAGATCAGCATCTACACACATTAAAAAAAATACTATGGTAAAATACTTGAATAATTTGTTGTGGTAATATAACAACTATAGTACTATAAAACAAATGACTTTACCCAATACTGTACTAAGTTTTTCTACAACTATAGGCAGTGGCGGGCCGTGCATTTCACACCTAGGCCTCAGTGATGTCCACCCCTGAATTAAAAACTTTTATAGTGTAGCAGCGCACGCACATACTCTCTATATATTGTTGTGAAATTCTGTTTTTATTTTGCTACTGGCAGTTATAGGGTTAATGCGGTGAGTTCGCGAAAGGCCGGGTAGAGATAACGAGCGAGTGAGTTCGGCTTTTGAGTGCAGTGGTTCTTGCGTTCCGATTATAAATTCAGAAACGGATCCTCATCCCTGTCTTATCCTTCAATGGCTACAAGTATTAATGTTTGAAAAAAAGGAGTTGTTTCAATCATAAATTTACAAAAAAAATTAGGAAGAAAATCATATTCCAGCACGGACAAAAACGGGGCAAAAAATGCATTATACTCTCCAAAACTGATTATTTTATTACACAAAATCCATCCTGAATTACTTGGTTGTACAGGTTGTCTGTGCTTTTCAGTCCCAACAACCTTTTCTATCGCCATCGAGGCTAATGTGCTGAAAGTCCAGTCTGTCCCGTCGTATTTCTGTCATAAATTTTAATTCGCTTTAGTGCTGAGAGTGTCCGCTCGACAGAAGCAGACGTTAAACAGGGAAACACCGCAAAACATGACGATGTGTAACGTTACAGCGACACAAGCTCTCACACAGATTTTTGAATAATATCATTGAGATCAGCGGGACTTTTGCCTTCAAATCAGTACTGGCATAACTTTACATTGCAGTCAGTTCTGTTTTTACCCGGACAGATCGATTGAGTTTCGAGACTCTGCGTAAGCTGAATAAAGGATTTTTTCCGGTAGGTTTGAACCTGCTGGTGGTCGAGGAAGGAAATAAACATTAATTTGTGGGTTGAAAAAACGATTAAATCTACAGGTATATTACACAGTTCGCAACAGATGCGGTTAGCTAGATCTGACTACCAGTAATATAGTACACGCTGACGCTCTGACCATCCAATCAAAGGGCGTGGAAATGCCTACTTTATTGAATGCCTGCTAGATAGCCCCGGTGCAATCAACTCGATATCTGATTGGCTGATTAAATCTGACCGATATCTGATTGGTTTAAAGCAACAGTTTCATTGCCATTCATTTAAGCTACAGGCGCCCGCACGATCGATTCTGAAGGCCTCGAAGCAGATATATTTGACCCTGGCAACACATGATGACTGAAATATGATTGGATAAAAGCACTAAAATAAATATACACAACTGGAAGCAGCGCAAACAAGAGAAAAGCTATGAAATTACGAGAACGGACTATTGGGAATAATTTAATACTCATTCATAAAAAAAAAATGTTAAAAGTGCAAGTCAGTGATTCTCATATAGTGTTTAGGCCAGCAGAGAAGGCCTTGCTGGCCCTGACGGCCCACCACTGACTATAGGGTATATTATACTACAATACACTACAGTTTACTGTAGTAAAAACTAACGTATACTACAGTATTTAATAGTTTATCAATTCACTATAGTTATCACTACAGTATGCTGTAGCATTCATTAAAGTGTTGTAAAAACTAGAATATATAATATACAATTTTACTATAGTAAATACTATAGTATTTTCTCATGTGATTGTGAACACATACTTACCATGGTTCTTGGCTTGTGCCAGCGCTGCTCGGTTTCAGTGCAGCTAAGGACGGGGGGTACAGCAGCCAGGTTCAGTGTGGAGTAGTGCGCGGTCTGGAACAACAGTGCAACATTGTGGTTGCAGAGTGCTGTCCCAGCCACACAGGAACACTCTGCACTGAAAATGTCTACTGGTGAGCAGTCCTCAAAGACAATCTACACATTAAAACAAAATGTCTGTCATTTCACATTTAGGAAACTATTTAAAAACAACACAGAAAATGAGAATGCTGATGAGCAGGCTGATCAGGTAATTAGTAGGTATGGGAATAGGCTCAATCATGTCTGGTTATCAGTGACTACGTTTACATGCAGCCAATAACCTGTTCAAAACCGGAATAATAGCAATAACCGGGTCGCGCACGGCCATGTAAACACCGGCAAAAACCCGGGATATGGGATATTATACCTGGGGTACCCCTTTTCTAACCCGAATATTTGGTCTTGTAAACGCGTTTCGGCATATCCCCATCAAAATGTGTTGTTCTGCGCAATGTTCTATTCGCAAGGAATCTTGGTCTTTTGAGTAGAGACGGCGCATAAAAAACCCCCGCCGTGCAGTATAGCGGAAGTAAACAAGTCGAGGTTAACATGGCGAGACGCAGCACAGCACCACACTTTTGGAGCGAGGATGAGACCAATTTCTTTATATGCTGTGGCACAGCTCCAGCTACATTTCCCATCTCTTGCTCAAATTCTCTCCTTCTATTAATAAAGACCATGAGGCACAGTAGTGTCAAGTGCTGCTGGTGGATCAGTACCAGCGCCAAAGCGCAAACAAAGACTATCGCTATCTGCCCCAAACTAATCATTATCCGCCTGCTGCTGCTGTTGTTGTTGTTGTCTTTGGATACAGGAAGAAGAATCGGAAATGACGCATATTGCGTTTTTATTGTTGTCAGTACGTCCAGACGCTAACCCTGTGTCGCCGTTTACATCGGGATATTGGCAACTGATCACACATTCCATGTATACAGGAGTAACTCTCTCTGCTCACGCATGTAAACGGGTTATCCCGAATGTTTCAGAAACACGAATAGTGACCTTAACCTAACCATAACCCGAATTTTAACAGCTTGTAAACGTAGTCAATGGCATCATACACAATACTGTAATCTAAGGACATCCAAATAGATAAGCCTTTATCACCAGTCTCAATTTACTCACTTTCATATAGTGCTAGTAAAACAGTGGACATTGAACATACAGTAAAGAACAGCAGCCGTCAAAACCAGTTTCTGGGTT